>CAUYRH010103061.1:0-10102 GCA_963574655.1 Perodicticus potto | reverse complement strand
TCAAGCTGTCACCCTGGATAGAGTGCTATGGCATCACAGCTCACAGCAACCTCCAATTCCTGGGCTCAAGCGAGTCTCTTGCCTCCGCCTCCCAAGTAGCTGGGACTGCAGGCGCCCGCCACAACGCCTGGCCATTTTTTGGTTGCAGCCATCATTGTTGTTTGGCGGGCCTGGGCTAGATTCGAACCCGCCAGCTCAGGTGTACGTGGCTGGTGCCTTAGCCCGCTGAGCCACAGGCGCCGAGCGGCTTCAATTTAATTCTTACCAGAACCCGAGGCTTGTTTCTCGGCTGTCTCTCTGAGTAGCTTACAAGCTTCCTGAGGGCAGGGCCCTTCTCTGCCTTGTGCACCACTGTGTGTCCAGGGCCTAGAACAGGGCCTGGCACAAAACAGGCACTCAAAGCTCCTCTGCACGAATAAATGACTGTGAGTGGCAGAGCAGAGGAGCCCTGGGCCCAGCAGCCAGCCTCACCTTTTTCCCAGCCGTGGGGCTGCTCTCCGCACTCTGTACTGGGCTCCTCTGGGGGCTTCGACTTTCCTGGGGGACACACCTGCCCATGTACACGGTGTAGTCTAGAAGCATCTTCTGCCGGACGCTGCCCACCAGCTCCTTCTGCTTCGGCTGTGACATGACCTCCTCCATGCTGCCTTTGCTGCTGCTGCGGCTGTGGGTCAGGTGCCCAGAGGGACTGTTGTGTCTGCTGTGTGATGGCAAAAGCCCTGGAGCAAAGAAGTGACGCCTGTTAATGCCATGAAGAAAATGAACGCACAGAAACCTGGCTCAGGAGAAAAGCCGATAAGACACTATCGTATGACTGTCTATAAAACACTATTGTATATACGACTATCTAGAAAGGTTATTCACCACCCTGAAAAATGCCTTTTGCTTAATGACAGGTAATTACTTATTTATTTGTTATTATTTGGACACAGAGTCTCATTTTGTCACCCAGGGTAGAGTGGCATGATGTCACAGCTCACAGCAACCTCAAAATCTTGGGGCTCAAGTGATCCTCTTGCCTCAACCTCCCCAGTAGCTGGGACTACAGGCACCCACCATAACACCGGGCTTTTTTTTTTTTTTTTTAGAGACAGTGTCTCTCTCTTGTCCAGGCTGGTCTCAAACTCCTGAGCTCAGGCAATACACTGGCCTCAGCCTCCCAGAGTGCTAGGATTACAGGTGTGAGCCAGTGCAGCTGGCCTGTAATTTTTTTTTTGTTTGTTTTAGATGAAGAGTTGAGAGATAGGGGATGTAAAGCCAGAAGATACCTCAATTGGGTGAGTCACTTTGCTTATTGGAGCCTCAGTTTCTCTACCCAGGAACATTAGAAAGTATACCAAAAGTATAGACCCTTCACAGATGTGCACGTCGTCCATGCACAGGGGGCGTGCTAATCTCTGTAAAGTTGCAATTTTAGAGTATGTGCTGCCAAAGCAAGCACAATGAGAGGTAATTTTTAGAACACTGTTTATTCCTCTCCAAGATAATTTAGAGCAATGGGAGTAAAGTTAGGTACCTTTTTTCTTTTTTTCTGGTGATCTTTTAGAATATCGAATATAGGACTGATACACCCCAAGCAGGAGGAGACTTGTGCATGGTATCAGGGACAAACAAGGGGGCAGAAAGCTAATGCTGTTCATCCACCGCTCGCAGCAATTCCAAAGACACCATCTTTCATTCAACAAATTACTCATAAAGTACTTTTTCAGGGCCAACTCCATGCTAAAAAGAAGAATTAAGACATAATCCCTGTCCTTGAATTCAGACACACAGACAGATAAATCACAATCTTCTGCAATAAGTGCTGTAACTGCAGTACCAATAAAAGACTTTAAGGACAGAAAGGAGGGGGTGACTGCTTTTGCCCAAGAGAGCAGAGAGCCGCTTACCCCAGGGCTGACTCTCACAGCACCGACATCTGGTCTGTATCATGAGGGAACAGTTGCCATTTTCCTGGCCCAGCTTGGGAAAAAACATTTCAGATAGAGAAAACAGCAAAGGAAAACAGTAATGACAGGGCCCGCTATGTTTGGAGAGTAGAGAGAGGCTCAGTGAAGTTCTAAGCAGAGTACACGAGGCAGAGGGAGAGGAAATGAGGAAGGGTAGAGTAGCTGGGAACAGACTGCAAAGGGTCTCAAAAGCAACCCTGGATTTAATATTTACCCGGTCCCACAGGGGCTACAAGCATGGGAAGAACCTGGTGCTAACAATTCTATTTAGATTATTCTAATGGCCAGCTGAAGGGTAGAGTAGTTAAAAATCAAATCAAATTATTTTGTTTTTGAGAGGATCTGCCATCTGAAGCACAATTACCCAAAACCTCACAAAGGGGCTTTTGAGCCATTTCTTTTTTGTTCCTCTTAATTTTTTTATTAAGTCATAACTGTGTACATTAATGCATTTATGGGGTACAATGTGCTGATTTTATATACAATTTGGAATGCTTACATCAAACTGGTTAACATAGCTTTCACCTCACTTACTTAATTATTGTGTTAAGACATTTATACTCTACTCTTAAAAGATTTGACACGTACCCTCGCACTATGCACCATTAGGTGAGGTGCCACTGATTACCCTCCCTCCCCCCAAGCCCTCCCCTCCTCTTCCCTCCTTCATCCTGGGCTACAGTTGTGTTTTATCTTTTGAATGAAAGTGTGAGTGATTATATATTGGTTTCATAATAGTACTGAGTACGCTGGATACTTTTCCTTCATTTTTTTTTTCTTCATTCTTGAGACACTTTACTAAGAAGAATTTGAGCCATTTCTTTCTTCCTTTTTTTTTTTTTTTTTTGAGACAGAGCCTCAAGCTGTCACCCTGAGTAGAGTGCTGTAGCATCACAGCTCACAGCAACCTCCTACTCTTGGGCTCAAGTGATTCTCCTGCCTCAGCCTCCCGAGTAGCTGGGACTACAGGCACCCACCACAACGCCCAGCCATTTTTTGGTTGCAGCCATCACTGTTGATTGGCGGGCCCAGGCTGGATTTGAACCCGCCAGCTCAGGTGTATGTGGCTGGCACCTCAGCCCGTTGAGCCACAGGTGCTGAGCCTGAGCCATTTCTTTTTTTTCTTCTTTTTTTTTTTTTGTAGAGACCGAGTCTCACTTTATCTCCCTCAGTAGAGTGCTGTGGCATCACACAGCTCATAGCAACCTCCAATTCCTGGGCTTAGGCGATTCTCTTGCCTCAGCCTCCCGAGTAGCTGGGACCACAGGCACACGCCACAATGCCCAGCTATTTTTCTGTTTTGCAGTTTGGCCGAGGCCAGGTTTGAACCCGCCACCTTCGGTATATGGGGCCGGTGCCCTACTCGATGAGCCACAGGCGCCGCCTGCTGAGCCATTTCTCAACTTAAATTTTAGCTAGATAAATTCTGGCATTTGAGTACATGGGTTTGAGATTTTACATTGTCTAAGATATAAAATTCTTTCATAATCCTTATTATTGTTATACTATTTTCATGGTCAGCATTATTTTTCAATGTTGAAATGCTGTAGCAAAAACATTTTTAAAATACAGCATAGATGAAAACTAAATGCATTATGACCTAAATTGGCTTTTTTTGACAGAGTCTCATTTTGTCACCCTCGGCAGAGCAACACAGCATCACAGCTCACAGTAACCTCAAACTCTCTAATGATCCTCTTGCCTCAGCCTCCCATGTAGCTGGGACTATAAGCACCCACCAGGTGCCCAGCTATTTTTAGAGATGGGGTCTCACTCTAGCTCAGGCTGGTCTCAAACTCCTGAGCTCAGGCAATCCACCCTCCTTGGCCTCCCAGAGTCCTAGGATTACAAGCGTGAGCCACACACCTGACACCTAGATTGGATTTTGGAAGAGAAAAATGAAATTAGTAGAAAACCCAGTGAAATCCAAATAAACTCTACTATAGTTAGTAGAAAAAAAAAAACAAAGAACCAGCAAAAATGAAAATAATTAAGGTAGTATGACACCAAGTCTTCAAACTAAACTGATCTCGTTATGTTGTCATAACTTTTTTATTTTTATTTTTATTTATTTTTTGTAGAAACAGAGTTTTACTTTATCGCCCTCGGTAGAGTGCCGTGGCGTCACACAGCTCACAGCAACCTCCAACTCCTGGGCTTAGGCGATTCTCTTGCCTCAGTCTCCCGAGTAGCTGGGACTGCAGGCGCCTCCACAATGCCTGGCTATTTTTCTGTTTTTGCAGTTCGGCCGAGGCCAGGTTTGAACCTGCCACCTTCGGTATATGGGGCTGGCGCCCTCCTCGATGAGCCACAGGAGCCGCCCTGTTGTCATAACTTATTGAGAGGGGCCTTCCTCCTCTCAATGATGTAGGTAAAGGAAGGAGACTCTATTCTAGACTTGGCTAGTGCTTGCTGCCCACAGAACAGCCTCTTCGTGCCACCATCACCTTTCCCTTGAACGGCGGGACAAGGCACATCGCTGCTCTGTGGGTCTCATGGACAACATCAAGGACCTTCCTATGCAGAGACCAAGCTGAAATTCTGCCAGGTCACCACATGGCTTTCTCACTCTCCCCAGTCTCCTGTTCCTCCTGGGGCTGCTTCCCAACCTGTAGCCTGGGCACTGCCTGCTGGAGGTGCAGGTCTCAGCCGCACCCCAACCTCCTGAATCAGATCCTGCATTTTAACAAGATCCCTCAAACACTTGAGTTTGAGAAGCACAATCTGAGTTGCTAGAGTATGATTTTGGTGATGGCATTTCTGAGAGAACAGGGACAGGTCATAGAGCAGGAAGACGTCTATATTCTAGGTACTGACTGATGAAACTGGCCTTGGAGAATGGGCACCAGTCACACCTTCATAGCTGATGCCAAGCCATCTGCATACAGTCATTGACTCAGAGATAGGTTTTTTATTGTTTGTTTGTTTTTTTGAAACAGAGTCTCACTTTGTAACCCTTGGTAGAGTGACATGGCATCATAGCTCACAGCAACTTCACACCCCTGAGCTCAAGCATTTCTCTTGCCTCAGCCTCCCAAGTAGCTGGGACTATAGGTACCCACCACAACAGCCGACTATTTTTAGAAATGAGGTCTCCCTCTTGCTCAGCCTGGTCTTTGAACCCATGAGCTCAGGCAATCCACCCGCCTCAGCCTCCCAGAGTCAGAGATAGTTTTAAGAATGGCACAATCCCAGCTCGGCACCCACAGCACAGTGATTATGGTGCCAGCCACATACAGCCACAGACACCAAGGCTGAGGCCCAGGCCAGCTAAACAACAATGACAACTGCAAAAGAAAATAGCTGGGCGTGGTGGTGGGCGCCTGTAATCCCAGCTACTTGGGAGGCTGAGGCAAGAGAATCACTCAAGCCCAAGAGTTTGAGATTGCTGTGAGCTGTGACACCATGGTACTCTACCGAGGGTGACATAGTGAGACTCTAAAAAAAAAAGAACAGCATAATCCTGCTCAATTTGCCTTTGCTACTAGTTTAATCGCATTTATAATGGCTTAAACTTAACATAAATCTCTCAGTCCATAGCTTTTTTTTTTTCCAGTCCATAGCTTTAAAAGGCAACCCAGACTAATAGATAAATAAAAAGACATCAGTGGTGTGAGAACATAGCCTTGCTCGATTTAAGTTTAAGCAAGTGATTGAAGGTTTTCCCACATTCTGACTTTGACCATTAGAAGTTTGTTGTGTAGTGAATGGAAGCCTGAGAACTTTTGGCAGAATTTTCAAAAGTGTAAATTCATTAAAAATAGTCAATGCTGGCTCGGCGCCTGTGGCTCAACGGGCTAAGGCGCCAGCCATGTACACCTGAGCTGGCGGGTTCAAATCCAGTCCAGGCCCACCAAACAACAATGACGGCTGCAACCAAAAAATGGCTGGGCGTTGTGGCAGGTGCCTGTAGTCCCAGCTACTCGGGAGGCAGAGGCAGGAGACTTGCTTGAGCCCAGGAATTGGAAATTGGAGGTTGCTGTGAGCTGTAATGCCACAGCACTCTATTCAGGGTGACAGCTTGAGGCTCTGTCTCAAAAAAAAAAAAAATAGTCAATGCTTTGGTTAAGTCAAAAAATAACACATCACTTTTGAAGCTGCTTTGGGTGGCCCCTGAGTACCTAAGGTGGCGTTTCCTGGTGGTCTTACACCCTCCTTATCCTCCTGGGCTACCTGATTCTGAGCTTCAGTGCCTAGACCAGTAGGCCATTATGCTTCTAACAGAAATACAAGGACAGACAATTAAGTTGGTGAACTCATCCTAGAATAAGTGCTACATACCTCATTGGTGAGTATCACAATGGTCACCTTCAAAGTACTCCCCCTGGGAAGCTATGTACCAATGCCAGCACCTAGTTCCCCCTTCAAAGCAATTTTGGAATTCATTTTCTAGAATGGCCATCAGAGCTGTCATCATTTGAGGTCTAACAATTAAGTTCCTTAACTCATCCTAGAAAAAGTGCTTTGAAGGGCAGAATAAGTACTGGCATCAGTGCATAGCTTCCGAAGGGGAGTACTTCAAAGGTGACCACAGTGCTATTCAGCAATGAGATATGTAGCACTTTTTCTTTCCTTTTTTATTTTTTGAGACAGAGTCTCAAGCTATTGCCCTGGGTAGAGTGCCGTGGCATCACAGCTCACAGCAACCTCCAACTCCTGGGCCCAAGTGATTCTCTTGCCTCAGCCTCCCAAGTAGCTGGGACTACAGGCACCCGCCACAACGCCCGGCTATTTTTTGGCCCGGGCTAGATTCGAACCTGCTAGCTCTGGTGTATGTGGCTGGTGCCCTAGCCACCGGAGCTACAGGTGCCGAGCCATGTAGCACTTTTTCTAGGATGAGTGTACAAATTTAATTGTCTGACCTTGTACATACTTATAATGTGGGCCACATATACAATTTAAATTTTTCTAATAGCCATGTCAAAAAGGTAAAAAGAAACAAAGGAGATTAATTTGAAAATACTGTATTTTATTTAACGCACTATATTTAAAATATTTAATTTTTACCAGGAGAGGCAGGCACGGCTAAAGCTGAGGAGTTCTTACCCATTTGAATTTTCCTTTATTCAGTGTTAGGGTTTGCACTGTGTCCCCCAAAAGATTTGTTGAAGTACTAACCAGTAGTGCCCTAGGATATGGAAATAGGGTCATTGTAGGTGTAATTCATTAAAACAAGGTTATACTAGAAGTAGGATGGGCTCCTAACCCAGCAGGACTGGTATCCTTAGGAGAAGAGAGAAGAGACAGAGACACACAGAGACAAAGCCATGTGGCAGCAGAGGCAGAGCCTGGAGTGATGCAGCGGCAAGCCTAGGATCCACGGACACCACCAGAAGCTAAAAAGAGGCGAGAAAGGATTCTGTGCAGAGTTTCAGAGGGAACATGGCCCTGCTAACACCTTGATTTCAGGCTTCTAGCATCCTGTACTGTGAGAATAAATTTCTGTTGCTTTAAGACACCTGGTTTGTAGAATTTTGTTCCAGCAGCCCTAGAAAATGAATATACCCAGTAATCAACCTGTTTGAAAAATCATCTTGATTTTTAGTGCTTCAGTTATTTCCAAAGGAACCCCTGGATCTCAGTGCTGGGATGGGATGAATGCTGATATTATGGAAAGTCAGCAAAGATGCCAGGTTAAGGGCCCAGATCAGGTTCCAAGGGAAAGAACTTAAGCATTATGAAGCAACATTTGAGACACATGTGACCCACACAACTCCACAATCAATACAAAATCCCTAGAGAAAGCCCCCAAGTGGCTCCATTCTAGTCTTTGTTCCAGATCCACCTAAGAAAACTTTCCCTAATAACATCCACACCCATCTCATTCTGCTGTGATCTTCTACAATTACTGGTTGTGCCATGCTTATTTTAGCACAGTAGAACAAGCACAGCACTTGACAGACAGGGGTGCTGCTGCTTTTTACTGGTTTGTGTCCCTTGCAGCACCATCCCAGCCAGAGGTGAGCAAGGAGGTTATCAATCCAAATGACCATGACCTGATATCAAGAGTCAGCAGGCCTGAGGACTCTACATTTCTATGGCAACCGCAGGCCTGGGGGACAAGAGTGCAGGCTTGAAGTACCTCCCTGACTCACCTGCCTTCTCAGCACTGGGGTTCTTCTGTTGCTGCTTCTCTCCGAGTTGTCTCACTATATAAAAGTAAAATATAATCCTAGGGAACCAACAGAAGCTAATAAACATATACCTGCAGGGGGATCCATCATTGGTTAAATGATTTGGTACAAAAGGGTTGCAGGGATCACCCCAAAAGGTAAATGAGTCATGAGAACATTGTAGAAGGCAGATGGTAATTAATCTAGGGTGGGCTTCCTTCCTGCTTGGCATTCTTTCTCTATTCCCCTTAAAGGCCCTTTAAAAATGCATAAGCATTTAGCACAAATGTCATTACCTGGTTTACTTCCAGAGACACCAGGTGGCTTCTTGATTTCTGACTTCAGCTTAGATGCCAGAATAAAGCTCCTAAACCATTCCTCTTTTTCTCTGCCAGTTCTCCCAAAGAGATAGAGTATCTGATCTCGCTGGCCAGATCTTGTTCCCTCTTGAGGGTGGGGTGGCTTCTTAGGGTCCTCACTTCCCTCAGCTGGTAGTTTCTCTTCCAAAGTCTCCTTGTCAGTCTGAGCCTTAGACATAAAGTCATCTTGTCGACCAAGCTCAATACAAATGGGGTACTTTTTATTCCAGATTCGTTTTCGAGCCAAACTTTTAGGTACAAGATAAATCTACAGAGAAAGATAAATGATGATTTTCATACTAAAGACTGGCTACGTTGTGCATTACTATTAGACATCGCACAAATGCAAACTTCATAGAATTTTTGTCTAAAATGATGAATGTGAAATAAATTTTTACTACCTGTTTATGACTATAGAAACTAGAATAAATTTTTGGAAATCACTTGTTATTCTTCAGAATCATTTCAGAAAGTAGATGTTTAAGAATTCTGTAACAGTTACAAATATCTATAATTTTCAGGTAGCAGAAGCACAGTAATAATGTCAGCTGATTATCATCAACTAAGTTTGGCTATCAACTGAGTTTAATGACTCTGAGCCAAACTTGAGCTGAAAAAAAGAAAATATCACCCTAGACAGCAAGCTCATGTTAACCTTGAAAATCAACCTCAAATGAAGAATAAATTTATACAAAAACTATTTTAAGTAGTTCTGTCATTTGGAGGGAAATCTAAAGATCAGTCAGATGGGTTACAGGAAGAACAGAGAACCTATAGCACTGAAGAATAAACAATTTACATTTCTCTCAAAAACAGACGTATATAATACTCTACCGAAATGTAGTTATTTCACATATCCATATGTTCACATTGGTAGAGCCTTCATTAGTTAATACCCTAGAACCACCACACATTGCTTTCTATTTGACTCGAAGAATTAACTTTTTTTTTTTTTTTTTTTTGGTAGACCTCTTTGTCTTGCTATGTTGCCAAAGCTGGTCTCGAACTCCTGGCTTCAAATGATCTTCCTGCCTTGACCTCCCAAAGTGCTAGGATCACCGGCATGAGCCCAGCCAGAATTAACCTGAAAAGCCAGATTCTGAGAACAAGATGCCCTCTTTCCTCAAGGTGTGGTCCATGGACTAGCAACATGAGTACCACCTGCGAGCTCATGAAAATGCTGGCTTTCAGGCCCCAGTAGAGCTGCTGAACCAGAATCTGCATTTAACAAGATTTCCAGGTGATCTGTATGCATATTAAAGTATAAAGGTGCTGTCTTAAAGTATACTGATACTTAACATGTTGCTGACTGGTCATAAGTTACCTGGTAACTTATGGATAGTTTCTGCGTAAAATTGCAAGTCTACAATGTGCTGACACAGCAGCTATTCCCTGATTCACTTCTTCCATCTCGATTCCCACTTGTCCCAAATTCAGCCTATTTTATTCTTTCTCCCCTTCTAATCTCTTAGCTGTTTATAATATAGAATCACTTAACATCTCTAATATCTTTTTTTTTTTTTTTTTTTTGAGATGGAGCCTCAAGCTGTCACCCTGGGTAGAGTGCCGTGGCATCACAGCTCACAGCAACCTCCAATTCCTGGGCCCAAGCGAGTCTCCTGCCTCTGCCTCCCAAGTAGCTGGGACTACAGGCCCCCGCCACAACGCCTGGCCATTTTTT
>CAUYRH010103060.1:0-15932 GCA_963574655.1 Perodicticus potto | reverse complement strand
TTCACATCCCCCTTTCCTTTTCCCAAAGAGGAAGCAATGGTACCAGCACTATTGGTCAGAAAGAGTTAATGGGAAACTACTGCTCTCAGAGCTGTTCTGCAGTGACAGTTTATCATATTACACAAACACAGAAATTATTTTTTTAAATATATACTTGAAAGACAGAATAAAATGTTTCTTTTTTCCAAATGATCCAGATTCTGTTATCAGCAGATAGAAGAATTAATTTCATCCCTATTAAAACAGATGGAAACTGTTAAGCTGTTGTAGCCATAGATAATTACAAGAAACCTTTTGAACCAGTGAATCAAAACCCACATGAAAGAAGTAATATTTTCTGTAGTTGGTAAACTGGCTGTTCAAAAATTCAACAAGCAAACAAACATGCAGACATGTAACAGGAGTCATTCATTGTTTTGCAAAAAACATGGTACCACTCTGGCCCCAAGAATCTCTACAGCCTAGCTAGTCCCTAAAGGTGCAAACAGCCTTTAACTACTACTGAATATCTTCTCTGTAGCATATGACTGCCTGTCACATGCCACATGATTCTTAGAAGCAGAGGCTTCTGAGATGTTTGAAGAACAGAAAAAGGCTGTGATGTGGATCAAGTTTTCAGTGATTGTTTTAAATTTAATTTTAAAAAGAATTTCCTACTAATGCAGTGTGTTAATAGTCCTTGATATTGAATTTTTCCTAGTGAAATAAAGTATATTTTAACAAGACAATATTGATCTATGTTTATGAGTCTTTTTTCACTTTTTTAGAGGGTATTGATTGACAAATTGTGCTGAACCCCACAAATACCTATTTAAAACGTATAGTTCCCAACAGTTTCCCATAAATATTCCTGATTTATATTGGGGGAAGCAATGGATAATTGCAACATTAATCATTTATGTTTTTAAAAAGTAAATATTTCCAGCAAAGCAATTACTTTGCAAAATGACAAACTGCAAATGACCTTATCTCATAGACACCAAGTCGTAAAAGAACCTGTCAAAAGATCTAGAAACCTGTCCTTACATTCCAATCCACTACACAGAGAGGACACGCAGCAGTCCTGTTTACAATTTAGTGGAGATGAGGAAAGGACAAACTTGGACAAGGAGGGTCATCATCTTACATACAAGTCTATAGTAGTGCAGCCATTATGCATTATATTTACTACATTCACCACTTTGAACAAAGAATCAGAGGCCCTTCACAACACTAAAACAAAGGAATGTTTGTTTTTTATAAGACCTACCAAATAAACAGGAAAACAAATGATAACACACATAGGCACTAGTCTCAAAGCTGCACAATAGAGAAGCAAAGAGCTTAAGATGAGAAATTTAGGAAAATATACACATATGCGCTTGCTGAGGAAAAGGAGGAAGGAAATCACAGTTCTAATCTTCAAGGCTACGGAATGCATTCTGCATATCTTCAAGAAGTTGTGCATAGTCACTCTTGATCTTTCCCTCACCATCTTTCACTGGATCCTGAAAAAAGACACGACAAATTCAATTTACCTTTGGAAAATAATTTTCACAATGCATAGTAAATTACTTGTATTTAATATATTTTGAATGCTAGGTGAGGTGAGGTATACTGGTAAACAACAAACAAGAGTCAAAACTATCTTCGTATTCCTTTTTCCTTAAGGATGGAAATGCGTAAATAAAGTTACAATCAACCAAACAGAGAAAACAAAATTTACATTTTCTATTTTGCTAGCTAACCACATGCAATGACCAATGGCTTTATCCTCAATACGCACAATATTGGGATGCAGGATCACACATTACATGTATACGACTGCATGTGTATGATAATCAGAAATTAATTTAATGAAAACAGAATTTACTATTCAAGGTCTGGTAGTATCATACTGGGATGGAAAAGTAAAATTTGGGAAATAACAGTAACATGCACAATGTTGGCCAGGTGTAGTCCCAGCTACATGGGAGGCTAAGGCAAGAGGAGCTTTTGAACTTAAGAGTTTGAGGTTGCTGTGACCTGTGACTCCATAGCACTCTACTCAGGGTGACAGAGTGAGACTCCGTCTCAAAATAAATAAATAAATAAATAAAATAAACCTGGTTGGCTGCTGGGCGTGGTGGCTCACACCTGTAATCCTAGCACTCTGGGAGGCGAAGGTGGGTGGATTGCCTGAGCTCATGAATTTGAGACCAGCCTGAGCCAGAGCAAGACCCTATCTCCAAAAATATGGAGGCAGGCGTTCTGGCAGGAGCATATAGTCCCCCATACTTGGGAGGCTGAGGCAAGAGAATCACTTGAGCCCAAGTGTTTGCAGTTGCTGTGAGCTATGACACTACAACACTCTACTGAGGGTGACAAAGTGAGACTCTGTCTCAAAAAACAAACAAAAAAACTCCGATTGGCTGGCTTGGCACCTGTGGCTCAAGTGGCTAAGGCGCCAGCCACATACACCTAAGCTGGCAGGTTCGAATCCAGCCCAGCCAGCCAAACAACAATAATGGTTGCAACCAAAAAAAAAAAATATTCAGGCGTTGTGGCGGGTGCCTGTAGTCCCAGCTACTTGGGAGGCGGAAGCAGGAGAATCACTTGAGCCCAGGAGTTGGAAGATGCTGTGACCTGTGATGCCACAGAACTCTACTGAGTGTGATAGTTTGAGGCTCTGTCTCAAAAAAAAAAAAAAAAAAACAATTGGTTATACCCTTACAATAACCTGAAATAATAATAATAAATTATAAAATTTAAAAAATTAAAAACAAATAAAAATACAATGTACCATATTTAAAATCCTTATGAAGGGCAACTTAAGTAATATATAATGGAGACTTTAAAATGTTTTAATTCTTTATGACCCAATCTTTCTACTTTTGGGAATCTATACAAGAAAAATGAACAAAACCAACTATGTGAACAACTATATGGTTGTCTACACCAACTGTTAATTTCTTAAATTGCCTAAGAACAGGAAAATATTACTCTTCAGTCATAAAATGCTACAAAAGAATATTTAACGACACTAAAAAGTCCCTAAAAAGGCAAATTTGATATAATGAGTAGGTAAACAGAAAAAAAAAAGACTATCACCTTTAATCATACTACAAGAAATCATCTTGACTACATTTGTTTTTCATCCTCCTATGAACATAGAATTTTTTTTCCTCTAGGCTCGAGCGCCAGCTCGTAGCATCAGCTCAGCTCACAGCAAAATCAAACTACTAGGTTTAAGTGATCCTCTTGCCTTAGCCTCTGGAGTAGCTGGGGTCTACAGGAGCCTCCAATGCCACCTGGCAAATTTTTCTATTTTTAGTAGAGACAGGGTCTTCCTCTAGCTGGTCAAGAAGTCCTCCCACCTTGGCCTCCCAGAGTGCTAGGTTTATATGTGTGAGCTACCACATCTGACCCAAAAATATAATTTTTAAAGACAACATGTGCATCAAATTACATATGGAATTTTTGTAATTTAATTTTTTTTACTCTGTATAGCATAAACATTTCTCCATATCTTCAGATACTTAAAAAAAAAAAAGATGTTAACATCTTCAAAATATTCTATCTTACAGACTCTGTCCTTATATGGCATTTAAGAAGTTTAATAAACAACCTTTTACACATATATATATGTGGGTATATATATATATATACATATACATATACACACATCTCAAAAATCTCATTATTTTCTTGGTCTATACATTTCAAAGTGAAATGACAGGGTATGAATTAAATTCTTGATACAATGAGTATCTATTTGCACAGGTTTATTTTTATCTATATTATAAATGAACACACATACCATATACATATCTTTAAAATTTTATATTAGATATACACTCAAGAGACTCATTCTCAATAGGTGATTAGTAAATATGCCTAGATGTTATGATTTACAAATAATGCAATAAATTCAACTAATCATTTTAAAAACAATCTTATACATTTGCGTTTCTACTAATAATTTCATCTTCTATTTTTATTTTGTGTATTTCCAAAGGAAGTACAATACATATTTAAAAGAAGTAAACAGGGCAAACGTCATTTCAGAAGAACACGGGGGCTAGACGTTAACAGGCATGTGAAGTAAGGTAATTGTTGTTCAGTCATGAATTAAAGTCTAAACTGCTTGGCAGGTAAAGCAAAAGGGAAAACACATTAGCATTTATTTTAGACATGACATACTATAATTTTTATCACCAGTACTCCTACTTGAACATAACTTTGAGGCCTGTATTCGTTTTAAACAAACTGAGCATGTGTAGAACAGATAAAGGCATCAGGTTTGGGACTCAAAGAGTTAGAAAGTTAAAAAGAAACATGACCTACTAAAAAAAGTCACAGCTACAGAAGAAGAATATTTAATAACCCCACTATAGGTATATTTCCTAATTATAACAAAAATATACCTTGAATTTCATGGAGGAAAGTCTGTACAGGATTTCTCCCATGTGTTCACGGATAATGGACCATGTGATTTTATTATCACTTTGGGCAGTGGTTTCAACAGCTCTTCGGGCCATGTCATAAAATGCAATCATGTTGGACAGCATCCCTACTGTCTTGTAGAAGGGGCAGAACCTAGGGTAAATGAAGGTCAAAAAAATTAACAAATACAAACTCCAAAGTAGGAGTACTTTATATAAAACTTCATCTATAAACTACCAGAGCAGACTGCTTATATTTATTGGATAATACATAGGAATGAAAAAAGAATAATGGAAAAGACCAAAAAACTACTTAACTAGAGTTTTTGGAAAGAGCCGTCTCAGGATATGGAGATGGGGATGGATGGAGACAGTTCCTTTATTTAAGGGTAATATTTATTTTTCTCTGTTAAGATCATCAAACAGGAGGAAAAATGGAACAGTACTGCTGTAATCTAATGACCCTCCAAAGGTTTGTTTTTGTACAATGCAGTTAAATAAGTAATCTAAATGGCAAAATAACTGAGTTATAGACTCCCTTGTGATAGTGGGTTAGGGTTTAATGAATAATAGGAAAACAGGAAATTGCAAGTTCCTAAAGTTAATAGTTGTCCCTTTCCCCTAACTGTGTTCATTTCCACAAATTACAAAGACATGTTGCTTGTAGGCCTAAGATCAAATTACAAAGACACGTTACTTGTCGGCCTAAGATCAAATGTAATTACAAAGACATATGAACAAATATTTTACTTTGAGCACAAAGTGTCTCACCACCTTCTGGACACATTTAAACAAATTTCTCATACACAATTTCATGGGCACCCCTATTCAATCCTTTCCAAAGGATTTCTCTTGTTGAGATACCTTTGTGTGGATGGTCCCCAAGCTTCTTAAGTTCCTAATGTAGCACATTTCTGAGGTTTACTGATATAATGGCATATTTTCTGGTAATCCTTCTTTTTGCTCAATTCCCTCTTCAGTATCACTGGGGACCAAACATGATTTGAGGGAGAAAAGATAGCCTGGGATGAAATGGCTCAAAGTCTAAAAGACATGGGAACTTGAAATAAGTCTTGGTAGTGGCACAGAAAATATTGAAAAAGAGCAAGCACTGGGCAGGAGTTGTAGGCTGTAACAAGGACTCTGGTAGAAAGAAAGAGAAAGAAAGAGAAGTAGGACTTTAGGGAAATAAGAAAGAAAAGCAGAACATAATTATTAAGTATAGAGTAAGAGAGACATGGACAGTAGAAAGAAAATGTGAAGAAAGTTTCTGAAGGAGGCAATAACCCCTGGGTTTTACACACTAAGCCACAAATTAAACAAAATAGGTAATTGTATGAAAATACTGTCAAAATTGGACAGATGAGCAAATCAAGACAAGGAAACATATTAGATCATTAGATATCTGCTATAACTATAAAAAATATACCAATATAGAATCAGAGTATATGAGCCTGTATGAGAAAAAAAAATGTTCTTAATGTCTAGGCAGCTCCTTCACAAAACATAATAGAAAATCCTAAAACTAAAAAAAACCAAAATCAGTATTGTTTACCGGTCATATGGAGTATATCCATTTTGTTGTAGGAAGTCATCTTTGATAAGTTTTGCTACCTCCAGGGTAATTTTATCTGTTTCTGCTAAAGAAGCCTAGAAGAGAAAAAGGTATTTTTAGAAATTGACTTACACAAGGTTGGACCAATGGTGGTAGTCAATCAGCAAGCAGAAACTATATAATCAACACACAATCATCTCTCACAAATAAATTTATTTTATGAAAACTTTTTCATTGTTCTTTTTAAATTGTGTCTAAAAAGCAGATGACATAGAATTTGCCCTCTTAACCACTTTTAGGTATATAGTTTAGTAATGCTAAGTATATTCACATTGCTGTGAATCAGATCTCCTGAACTTTTCCACATTGTAAGTCTCAAACTCTATGTCCATTTAACATTTATTCCCCCAGAACAAACAAAAAACCCATTAACTCTCCTTCCCTTCTCCTCAGTCCCCAGTAACCACCACTTTTTGTTTCTATGAATTTGACTACTTTAGATACCTCATTTAAGTGAAATCATACAGTATTTGTCTTTTTGTGACTGTCTTATTTCACTTAGCATAATGTCCTCAAAGTTTATCCATGATGAAGAATGTGACAAGATTTCCTTTCTTCTGCTTTTTTTTGAGACAATATCTCACTCTGTTGCTTGTGCTAGATTGTAGTGAGATCATCATAGCTTATGGCAACCTCAAACTCTGGGCTCAAATGATCCTCCAGCCTTAGCTTCCTGAGTATCTAGGACTACAGGTATGCGCCACCATGCCTGGCTAATTTTTTGAAGAGACAAGGTCTTGCTATGTTGCTCAGGCTGGGCTCAAGCAATCCTCCCTCTTCAGCCTCTCAGAGTACTAGGATTATAGGCATGAGCCACGTTCCCAACCTCCTTGCTGGTTTTTTTTTTTTTTTTTAGGGACAGAGTCTCACTTTGTCGTCCCCAGTAGAGTGCCATGCCATCACAGCTCACAGCAACCTCAAACTCTTGGGCTTAGGTGATTCTTCTGCCTCAGCCTCCCAAGTAGCCAGGACGACAGGTGCCCGCCGCAACACCCGGCCATTTTTTCATTGCAATTTGGCCTGGGCTGGGTTGGAACCTGCCACCCTCAGTATGTGGGGCCTTTGCCCTACTCACTGAGCCACAGGCACTGCCTCTAACCTCCTTGCTTTTTAAGGCTGAATAATATCCACTGTATGTATATGCAACATTGTATATGCAACTTACTTCTACTTTTGGCTATTACAAATAGTGCAGCTATGCACATGGGTGTGAAAGCAGATTCATGTTCTTTTCTTGAGATATTTCTTCACATCCTAGCTTAAGGCTTTCTATTTTAGTTATCTAAATTCTTAAGTCTGTTTCACAGACATCTATAAAGTTCCAAAACAATTAACTTTTTTAACATTGCATGTTGTTTAGAACTATGAAGTATGTATTTATCTATTTTTTCTTTTCTTTTTAAATCCCTTTTATTTCCAATCCTCTCTTCAACCACAGATAAACATTAAAATATGCTTTATGTGTATCCATTTGTTTGCATAAATTCATGTAAAATGTTTTATTTTATGCCAGTGTTTTTAATTATATAAAGCACTCTTACTTGTGTCATTGGTACTTGGTTGTTAAGATCCAGCCATGTTGTTGTGTGACATGTGGTCTCTTACTTCCACCTCTTGTAGAATCCATTCTCTGTGATGTGCGACTTCCCCATTAGACCTAGCACCTAGGATTTCCTCTAATTTCCTGCCACCACAAATGCCCACTTAAGGACCTGTTTGAGAAGTTCTTTGGAGCTGAATTTCCAGAAGCAGAACTGCTAGGTCCCAGGGTATTTGTCCTATCAGACTGCTGTCCACCATGACAGCATCAGCTGACACACCCACCAGGAGTATGCCAGTTCCTCCATCCCACAACTATAGCTTTCTAATTTTTGCCATTCTAACCAGTGTAAAGTGACATCTCATTGCTGTCTGAGCATTTTTGCACAGATATGTTAGTCTTTTGGGTTTCCTCTTCTATAATTTGTCTGGTCTTTTCTTTGGCCACATTTCTCTTGAGATTCAAGGCTTCCTGTTAACTTACAGGAGATCTATTCACATTTTAAATATTAGTCCCTCAGTTTTAGAAGTTGTAAACTTCCTCTCCCAATGCCATTAATCTATTACCTTTATCCAAGATAGGCACTTGTTGAATAAAAACCCTTACTTTTAACTTCTTCTTGGTTTTGTTTTATTTCTTATGTTTGAGGCAGGGAGTTTAAGAAGTCCTTTTCCAACCCTAGATCACAAAGGTATTTTCTTAATCATTGTTTTCTACGACCCTGAAACCTCTCCCACTTAAACTACCAATTTGTCTGCAGTC
The DNA here is from genome assembly GCA_963574655.1 of Perodicticus potto. Taxonomy (NCBI): domain Eukaryota; kingdom Metazoa; phylum Chordata; class Mammalia; order Primates; family Lorisidae; genus Perodicticus; species Perodicticus potto. Next base: position 7,612 of record CAUYRH010103060.1, on the reverse strand, counting down.
TCAAGTCTACCTTTGCATGTGGAATTAGGTAGCAATTCAATTTTAATTTTCTTCAAATAGTAAATAATTTTCCATCATTGACTAAAATAGTCTATTCTTTGTTCACTAGATTTGTGGTATCATTTCTGCAATAACAACAGTCCATTTGGTCCATGCAATTATGAGTCTATCCCTGTTCTGTTCCACTGTTCTATTTGTCTATTATTTCACTAAAACCACAGTGTTTTTATTATTATGGTTCTATATTTCCCCTTATTCAACAGGAGGAAAGTTCCCTCTTTACTATTCTAAGGTTGTGAACCTTTGTGACATCTGATGCATTTTAGAATGATTACTGATTTGCTCAGAAAATTCACCTAGAAATCTGACTGGCATCACACTGAATTTATGATCAAGAGAAATGGCATCTTTTTATTTTATTTATTTATTTTTTGGTAGAGATAGAGTCTCACTTTATCACCCTTGGTAGAGTGCTGTGGCATCACAGCTCACAGTAACCTCCAACTCTTGGGCTTAGGCAATTCTCTTGCCTCAGCCTCCCGAGTAGCTGGGACTACAGGTGCCCGCCATGGCGCCTGGCTATTTTTTGTTGTAGTTTGGCCAGGGCAGGGTTTGAACCTGCCACCCTCGGTATATGGGGCCAGCGCCCTACTCACTGAGCCACAGGTGCCCCCCAAATGGCATCTTTTTAATAAGTCATCCCATCTAAAAGCATGAACTGTCTCTGTTTTCAGATCATCTTCTGTTTCATTTACTAGTGTAAAAATGTTTTCAATCAGAGAAATTCTTGTTTCTGATTAGTTCCTACACTCTAGGTACTTTTGTTTCTGAGACAGGGTCTTGTTTTGTCACCCAGACAAATAGGGTATTGCTTTTAATACCCTATTTGTTCTAATGAGCTAATATTTAATATTTTTATAAATGAGGCTATACTTTTCCTTTCTTATATTGTCTTTCCCTGGCTTTGCAGGTCTTCTGTTTCTCCTCTTACATGACTACAGTACTCTCTGAATAATGACTAGACATACTAGAATAGAAACATTAGCTATTTAACAATACTATCCTTTGTTAGAAAAATGAGGTGACTTTGTAAGATAAAATAAAAAGAACAGAATCAGAAAGAAACTCTAAGAGTCCTGACTAGCACTGCACACTATCTAAGAAGTCATTCAATGTTGTGACTTAAATTTGCCTAAATTTAATTATACCATCTTCTTTTGAAATATCAAGACACAGACACAAGAATGCAAGTTACTTGGTTAAGGTCCCACAGTTAATACTGGAGCAACTAGACTCCTATTCTTCTCTTACTCAGCCTTGTGCTCCTACAAAAATGTATGTTTGCAAATGCTAACTCCACTACCTCTAAGTTCTTCAGTGATGGGTATATTCCATTTCAAAAAATAAAAGTAAATCAAGCATTTCTTTCTTGCCTACAATATATCCAGGACCACACTAAATGTTATAAAGGACAAATCATTTCAACTAATTATTCCACCATGACACACAGATCTGTCCTCCATGAAATTTGACAACTCACCTTTCCCACAAGCTGTACAATTTCAGCCAGGTCTTCTTCTTCTTGCAGAATCTCCTTTGCTTTGGTCCTCAGAGGAACAAACTCTGTGAAGTGTTTGTCATAGTACTCGTCCAAGGCACGCATGTACTTGCTGTAGCTTATGAGCCAATTGACAGAAGGGAAATGCTTACGTTGAGCTAACTTTTTATCTAAGCCCCAGAACACCTAATAAAAGACAAACAAACAAAAAAACTCAGTAAGTTTTCATAAAAACAAAAGATAAAAAAAATCGAAGTATATATATGAATTTGTTTTTCCTGTACTATATACAATCTTATAATTTGTTGGTCAAATCACATACCAAGTATAATTGAAATAGAATAAATATCTTAGTAAATGTCAATTAAAAATGTAGCCCTTTCATTTTTAGGGTGGGTAATTCCTACAAACCAAATTTAAAGTTTATCTGAATTTCTTTAATAGTATGTTAAATCTGATAGCAAAAAGGACAATTAATTGATACTTTGGGCTCAGCGCCTGTGGCTCACGCAGCTAAGGCACCAGTCATATACACCTGAGCTGGCAGGTTCGAATCCAGCCTGGGCCCGCCAAACAACAATGACGGCTGCAACCAAAAAATAGCCAGGTGTTATGGCAGGTGCCTGTAGTCCCAGCTACTTGGGAGGTGGAGGCAGGAGACTCTCTTGAGCCCAGGAGTTGGAGGGTGCTGTGAGCTGTGATGCCACAGCACTCTACTCAGGGGGACAGCTTGAGACTCTGTCTCAATTAAAAAAAAAAAAAAATTGGTACTTTGGAAGAGTATTAAGGTGCAATATAACCAGATAAACCCAAAAGGTTTCTTTAGATGGAATAGACACTTCACTTGGATTAGAAACCTCTAAATATTCTGATGAAATTCGGTTCACTGGCCTGAGATGGTGGCTCACACCTGTAATCCTAGCACTCTGGGAGGCCAAAGCAGGTGAATTGCTTGAGCTCATGCGTTCGAGACCAGCCTGAGCAAGAGTGAGACCCCGTGAAAAACTGAGACAAGAGGATTACTTGAGCCCAAGAATTTGAGGTTGCTGTGAGCTATGATGCCACAGCACTCCACCAATGGCGACAAAGTGAGACTCTGTCTCAAATAAATAAATAAATGAAATAAAATAAACTTAAAAAAAATAAATTCAGCTGCCTACTATTAACAGCCAATCCAATAAGATCTGACAGTAATTTTTCTGAAGCTAAACATTCACATGTGTTTTATACATTCCTAACTTTGCTCTCTATTTCCCCAGAATTTAAAAGTCAAATTTTAGTAAATGTTAAAGACCTTGAAAATTGTAAATTTAGCCTCTGCCATTGCTTTTTATCTGATACTGACAGAAACATAGGTAAATATTTCATTTTCCCCACAAAAATAACACACATAGACATATCATTTTCTTTTTCCTTTTTTTTTTTTTTTTAAACTGTAACTCTGATTTGTAGATACCTTTTATTTAGGCTTCTTTCAATGACCAATCTGGCTTGCTATACACTAAAATTCATGCCTTATCACTGGGAAGCAACTGCCTGTGTTGAAACTGCATTTCTCTATCCTTTCTTTGATCTGGTATGGCTAATAGAAACAGTGAAGTGACTACATTACTTCTGAGTCCAATGTTTAAAAAGTGGGTATTTCCTCTCCATAGTTTCTGATTATACCAGCCAGATGTGAATGATTACCAGGACACATGAAGGTGGAACCATAAGATGGAAGGAACCCTGAACTCTGAATTATTACTGGGTAGAAGAGAGCATTGTAACCACATTGTGAGAAGAAATAAACTTTTGGGTTTTTTCCTTTGCACTTATATTTGAGTTATAACTAGGGTTACTCTAACTTAAAAGACAGTATGACTCTAACACTACTAAAACTTTGCTACCTATATTTTCCATTTATGTGCTGTTAAGTTTATTACAAATCCTAGGTAAACAGCTAAGAAAAAAAAAGACTATTAAAGGCTCCGAGTGTTAAGAATGTTGCTAAAACAGACTTTACTATTGCCTAGTCTATAGAGACTAAGAGCTTCACAACAATTACTGTACATTAGATAACATTTAGAACAGGGAGGGAGGCAGAGGGTGAAAAGCTCAGAAGTTGGCTGGGCTACAGAAAGACATACTTGAACAATACCAAGAGTAGCAGATGTAACTGGATCAGAAAAATCACCACCAGGTGGAGAAACTCTAAATTAAAAGAAAAAAGTACAGTCATTAGAAATGCTTATGAAAAGTAACATATATAAAAGCCAATTTTCTTGAAAGTCAATTTAAATATAAATAACTTTAGAAATGACCTGTAGAAAGAAAATCTTAAAAAACAATTTTAAAAAAAAGCCAATATTTAAGTTGCAAATAAGAATGACAACTATTGGGCAGCGTTTGTGGCTCAAAGGAGTAGGGCGCCAGCTCCAAACACTAGAGGTGGTGGGTTCAAACCCAACACCGGCCAAAAACCACACACACACACACAAAAATGACAACTATTGAACACCTTTTAGCATGAGAAAGGAGAAGACAGATATTTTATTATTATCAGTTTCATTCTTTTTTTTTTTTAATTTTTACATATCTTTATTTTTATGGGCTGTTGTTTTTTTTGTTTGGTTTGCTGTGTTGATTGGAATTATTTGGACTTAACCAAATATGGCCTTTCCTATTGTTGAAATCAAAGCTCTGATTCAAACGACTAGTTCTAAGTGTTGAGGTTATTATTTCTAGTTCTAACTCATCTCTCTTTTTTTTTTTATTAAATCATATATACATAGACCATGAATATATTTATGCCTTTGTGGGATTCAATGTGTTGATTATTTGTACAAACTGGAGTGCTTACATCCTACTAATTAACATAGCTTTCACCCCATTTACTTAATCACAGTGTTAAGACATTTGTGTTCAATACTTGATAGATTTGACTTGTACCCCTGCAATATGCTTCATAGCTGTGGTCCCACCATTAACCCTCCCTCTATCGAGCCACCCCCCTTCCTTTCCATCCCCCTCTGCTTCCTTCCTTCATCCTGGGCTATAGTTGTGATTCATCTCTCATATGAAAGTGTGAGTAATTATAAATTGGTTTTATAGTAGTACTGAGTACATTGGATATTTTTTTTTCCATTTCTGAGATACTTTACTAAGAAGAATATTTTCCAGTTCCATCCATGTAAATATAAAAGAGGTAAAGTCTCCATGTTTTTTTAATGCTGTATATTCCATGGTATACATATATCACAATTTATTGATCCATTCATGGGTCGATGGGCACTTGGGCTTCTTCCAAGACTTGGCAATTATGAATTGAGCTGCAATGAACAATCTGGTGCATATATCTTTGTTGCCAATTGGTTTTTGGTCTTTTGGATATACACCTAGTAGAGGAATTGCAGGATCAAATGGTAGGTCTACATTTAGATCCCTGAGTGTTCTCCAAACTTCTTTCCAAAAGGAATGTACTAGCTTGCATTCCCTCCAACAGTGTAGAAATGTTCCCTTTTCTCCACATCCACACCAACATTTGTAGTTTTGGGATTTTGTGATGTGGGCTACTCTTATAGTTTCATTATTTTAAGCAAATAGATGAAGCGGGAAGGTAGGAAAAGCTCCAAGAATAAACTACGGCACTATGTAGTGATCAGGAAACTTTACTTGTTTTTATCACAATGCGTTCTCACCTTACTATGTTTATAACTTTCTTAATTATTCTTAAGATACTGACTTGAGTATAATAAACCAGTGAACCACAGCATGCAGAGATGACCTAAACATGTGTACCTTCAAAGAGTTCTATAGGGGACACTGCTCCTAGAGGAAGCTAAATATTCTCTCTAAAATAAACGAGTTCATTTGGAAAGTAAATAGTTTGGGTGCTTACGCTCCTACAATGCTGACGCTCCCTTCTCTTTCAGGATTTCCAAGACATTTCACTCTGCCTGCTCGCTCATAAAAAGAGGCCAGACGGGCACCAAGATATGCAGGATATCCACTATCTGAAAAAGGAAAAGGGATTTAAAAAGAGAGGTTCTAAGGCAGTCCCCTCCCCAATCCTATCAGTCTTACGTATACAATAGTATATAATAAGCATTACAGAGACTTACCTGCAGGCATTTCAGCTAAACGTCCAGAGATTTCTCGAAGGGCTTCAGCCCATCTAGAGGTGGAGTCAGCCATCATACTGACATGATAACCCATGTCACGGAAATATTCTGACAGTGTAATTCCTACATTGGGAAGAATATTATAAGTTGCAACACTAGAATATAAAATTCTGACTTCTTGACCCTTAAGAAAACATTAAAGCAGTACCTTACATGTACTTTCTACCGTTCTTTCTCTTCCTCTGGGCATACAGCTACTAGTATCCTGTGCATTTAGATATGGCCATGTAGCTAACCTCTGGCTAATGGAATGTGAGTCAAATTAATGTGTTCTATGGCCTATCATACTCTTCCACATTCTTTCTTTCTTCTGGTCCACTGACATGGAGAGAACTATAAGGTACCCTTAAAGCCATGTATTAAAAACAGATGATCTCTTTTTAGTCTGGATCCCAGCCTAGAATGACAGACTAAAGGAGCTCCTTAGACAACTGAAACAAACATCTATTATATTGAGAAAATCTAGGTTTGGAATTATTTGATGCCATAGCTTAGCCTACCCTAATATAACACATTTTAGAAAGCAATAAAAGATTTTTCTCTACCGTTTCATGAGATAATTAAGTCTGAAATTAATTTTTTTTTAAATTTCAGATTAATATAATATAAGGATACATACAATTAGGTTACATTGTTTGCATTTGATGTATAACGTCCGAGTTGTAATTGAGTCCTTCACCTAGGAGGTGTGTCATATATCCCAACACTGTACCCATTAGGTATTAGCATAAATTTGAAATTAATTTCCAAATGTAGCTTCTGTCTTCATATCATATAAACACACACCTGTGCACATACAACACCCTTCAAATAATATACATAGGAAAAAAGCTAGCTTATTGTTAAGAAATACAGATTGGGCTGGGCATGGTGACTCATGCATATAATTCTAGCACTCTGGGAGGCTGAGGAAGGAAAATACCTTGCATTCAGGGGTTTGAGACCAATTTAAGTAGGAGCAAGACCCTATCTCTGCTAAAATTAGAAAAAATAGCCAGACATTGTGGTAGCCACCTGTAGCCCCAGCTACTTGGGAAGCTGAGGCAGGAGGGTCACTTAAACCCAAGAGTTTGATGCTGCTGTGAGCTAGGATGATGCCATAGCACTCTGGTCTAGGTAATAGAATGAGACTCTGCCTCAATAAAACAAAAAAAAAGAAAAGAAATACAGATTGAATAGGTATCGAATAAAACAAGAACAGTTAAAAGGTCAGTTGTAAAATCTGGGTGCTAGATACATGGGTGTTCACTGTAATATTCTTTTAGTTTTTCTACATGCTTGATAATTATCCTAAGAATGTGTTGAAAAAACTAACACTGAAGCTGTGGAGAAAAGGAAATTTACCTGCTATTAGGCCTTTTGAAGGGCTATCAGAACTTGGTATCTGCAATCTGTAGTACCAATTGTATTCTCAGGAACTTCACTTCTAAGGAATTACCCTATAAAAATGTGCCCACAAGAAACATGCCCACAAAACACACAGAGAACAATGTAATGAAACATATATGAGGATGTTTTAGTGCTGCATTGCATGTGATAGCAAAAAATTATAAGTAATCCAAGTGTTAGCCAAAGAATGGTGGTTAAATAAATATGACTATATCCATATAAAGGGATTTTATAAAGCCATTTAAAAGAATGGGGTAGATTTCCTGTCTTAAAATGGTAGAAGAATATATCGCTTTCTCCTCTTCAGAAACATTGCTGCCACACAGAGTATGAAATATAGAAATACAAACTCAATCATTAAAAACTTGACAACAGGAGGATGGGTGGAGGGAGGGCAGTTGGTGGGATCACACCTACAGTGCATCTTAGTAGGGTACTGGTGAAACTTATCAAATGTAGAGTATCAATGTCTTTATATAGTGATTAAGAAAATGCTATGAGG
>CAUYRH010103058.1:0-48052 GCA_963574655.1 Perodicticus potto | reverse complement strand
GAGTACAGTGTGCGGGCTTCCCATACAATCGGAGATATTTTTATCAACCTGATTAATGTAACATTCATGATATTTTCTCATTTACTATGTGAAAACAATTTTGATCCGTATTTAGAAGATTTCTCCTGACCCTTCACATATACACCACAAGTGTGATCTCACCCTTTATCATCTCTCCCCCAACCCTCTCCCTCGATTTCTAACCTAGAATTTACCATACACCCACTGGAAGCCCGTAGAAGAGGGTTCCAGGAGTCTCTACCACACTCGTCAACCTCCTGAGGTCTGTCCTCCTATACTCGGCTCCCCTTTGTGAATGAACTGTCCATCCTCTCAAGAGCCAATCACTGTGCTTGTTCACCTGACTTAATTCCACAAATACTTCCAGTGGCATTGTCATAGGCACTGGGGGTACAACAGTGAACAAAATAGCCAAAACTCCCTGTTGTCATGAAGCTTAGGTGCTAATAGCTTAGAATCTCAATAAAAAGATACATTAGATATTTAGTGTGGTAACAAATGGGTGTCCACCCTTGGGCCAGAAGGCCACATGCTGATTTTATGAGGACTCTTTTTGCTTATCTGTGGTATCCTATGTGAAAAGTGTGTAGGAACCTTTGTTTTGCGAATCAGCTGTGGAAGAAATCACTCCGGCAGTAGATAAACTCTTCTCTGCTACATCATCATTTTTCTCTTCCCTGCTGGTACTTCTTGTGAGCATACCAGCATGCTATAGTAGCTCCCAAACTTCAAAATAAAACTTCCTTGACCCACATTTATCCCATTTCTTTCCTCCCTTTTTGAAGAAAATTCAAGAGAGTTGCCTATTTACCGTCTAAATCTCCTCTCGTTCTCTCCTCAGTCTTCTGCGAGAACTCAGTCCCCACCTGTCCACTAAAACAGCTCAATCGGGTCACCAGTGACCTTCTGTGGAGGAAAATTAAAATGAATGAATGCTCGCAAAGCCCTTAACAACAGTGTCTGGGATGTGTCTGTGTGTATGTTTATAATAAATAAATTCTATAATGAGAAGTTACATTTTAATGTTTAAAATTATAACCAAGAAATATTTATTTTAAAAAAAGGTGTTAAATCCTGTGTCGGATATGAGATTACTTGAGTTAATGCTAAGGAGAATCATGAAGTGGAGTGTTGCCCATTGATAAGCCTTCATGTGTTTAATGTATTGCTTTGACTTAAAGAAAAAAGGTTTGTTTTGTTTTGTTTTGTTTTTGAAACAAACAATTGATTCTTAACTGAGTCCTAAATTTTCCCGATTGGTGATAAAAGCCTCCTTGGAAGGTGGGGTCCACCTTACATCTCACTGGCAACATCTTGCTCAGGGTGGCTTCTCTGGGGATGAGTAGCTGAGCAGACATCAGTGCTGGTCAAGCCTTTGGACCTCTTCAGATTCAGAATTTTGAAAAATTTCTAATTGTTGCCTTTTAGTTCAATAAGATTGATTTTTTATTCTCTTTTAGACAAGGGGGTAGAAATGCAAAGTCTATCCCAGCCCAAGATGTTTTGAGGACCCTCTCTTGAGAGATCTCGCTGAGGCCCATCATACCTTGACAAACCATATTTTTCTCAATTTTGTTTGATAAGCTGTATGCTTAATGCTTCTCAGAGCCATCAAGCTTCTGAAAGATAAAAGCTGTCGAACACTTCCAAGTGCTGTCTTCTATAAAAATGACTGTGCGTCAATAGAAACAAACCCAGCGATAATTAGTTCCGAGTCAGGTAATATGCATTTGAGGGTTTCTCGGTCAATAACGTTGTGATATTCTGTATAAGAAAAATGTAAGTTTTTGTTCTCTTTGCTTAGTTAATGTATATTGATTGTTTTCCTTTATAAATGATAAATAGGGAAGGCTTAACTAAATCTTGTTCTCTAATGTAAATACTTCAGTGTGATTGCTTGTAGCACAAAGGCCCCATTTTTCTTCTGTATTTTCTTATCTGAGTTTAATATTGCTTTTTGGAACTCCTTTTGGATAGCAGGTAGGTCAAAGACCTCGCTAGAGATAACATGTAATTCCATCAGTGCTCCTGCAAGGTGGGTATTATTCCCATTTTGTGGACAGCCGGTCAGTTTGGAGAGGTGGAATAACTTGTCCAAGGTCACATCATAGATAGCAGGAGAGATGGCCATGCAGGTGGGCAATTATGATGCAGTGTCAGAGGAAGGAGGCTTTGGCTTCTAGAAACCGAGAAACATCCTCGAATTACACAAAGTGTTTATCTTGGGGACCAGGTTACATCTATTGGGTGCCACTTCTCACATTATTTTCCATTCCCTTATGTGATAATGGTCACAAGAGCCAGAGACACATTGGGAGGAATATCAACCCCACTGAGGGAATTTGGAAATCCTTATAAAGAACCAAAAAGATTCTCTAAGTCAAATCCAGTGGATTAAGTGACTGGTAGAACTAGGTGATGCTGGTTTGGGTGAAAAACAAGAGCTGATAGTATGATACAGAGAAGAGTTTTTTGATGTAACTTAGATTCATACTCAGCACTGTGGGAGGCTCTCAGTTCTCCCCCCCACCTTTTAAAATTCTGTTAAGTTCAACCGTGGGGGAGTGGCTCACACCTGTAATCCTAGCACTCTGAGAGGCCCAGGTGGGAAATCACTTGAGTTCAGGAGTTTGAGACCGGCTTGAACAAGAATGAGACCCTACCTCTACTAAAATAGAAAAAGAAATTAGCCAGGTACAGTAGGATGTGCCTATAGTACCAGCTACTCGGGAGGCTAAGGCAGGAGGATTGCTTGAGCCCAGGAGTTTGAGGTTGCCTTGAGCTATGTTCATGTCACTGCACTCTACCCAGAGTGACAGAGGGAGACAAAAAAGAAAATTCTGTTAAGTTAATCTCCCAGAGCCACCTACTCGCATTGTGCCAGGCACTGTGCTAATCGTATACATGATTATCATTGTATTTCCATTAACTCTTGCCCCAACCCTAGGAGCTTGTTAGTTTTCTTCTCCTTTTGCAGGTGAGATTATTGGCACCCAGGATGCTAATGTGCCTTGTCTAAGATGAGCAGCAGAGATGGAATTGAAAACCCACTTCTCTTGGCTCTAGGCCAGCGTCCTTCTTATTGCCTCATACTACCTCCCTGGTAACTTTCCATTTATTGTGAGTTCCCTATGACACTTGTACTCAGAAAATATTCTCAGTAATGCTGTTGATCATGGATCTAAATGACACTAAAACTTCAGCCTGGCTTTTGCCTTTGAATGCACATTTGATGAGCCCTGTCTGTGTAACTGGCTCTACTCTAGGCAAGGAAATAGAAGGCTGATATGTGAATTTTCAACTAGCACACCTACCCTGTTAGCCAAAGCTCCATTTCAACACTTGATCTTAGCCAAAAGGCTGAGAAACGATCAAAGCTCCATTTCTCTCAGGTGGCTCCTGTGGCTCAACAGAGTAGGGCACCAGCCCCATATACCGGAAGTGGTGGGGTCAAACTCAGCCCCAGCCAAAAAAAAAAAAAGCTCCATTTCTGTAAACACTGTTCCCATTCAGCCTATTCTGTCCATGGTTGTCTTAGACTGGGCTACCTCCCAGCCCCACCTGTGCTGTTCCGAGGTGAGCACAGCCTTGGTGGGGGCTGGGACATATCTTCTTTAACTTAGTGTGGTTTCAGGGTTCACATACTACAGTTCCTTCTAGCTCCTATGTATCTTGGCCCTAATTGTCCCTTTATAATTTAAGGGCACTATAAGAAGTTTTGAAAACTAAGAATATCCAGTTAAATGATGACAAAGCCGTATTTACTTTCCTGAGGAATGTATGTTTATTTTGCCCAGTGGAGGTTTTTCAGAAGAAAGCACTATTGAGAGGCAAGATCATGACTTAATTGAACCTCCACACCTAATTATTCGTGTGGTACCCATGACTATGAAAAGAATGATTACTTTTCTGGTGATACCTCATTTAGTAAAGAAAAAGAGCAGCCAGATATCGTCTCCCCGTCGGTTTCTTCCTAACTAGGTAACAGAGAGTGGGACTTGGGCAAGACCTTGAAACCTGGTGTCCTGAAGAGTAGTGGATGATGCTTCTGTCTCCACCACACCCACATCCGGAGATGCCTCCGTATTTGAGTGAAGCCTGGGTATTTTCCCAGCCTTGCCCCAATCCTTTCCGACCCTCTCCCACTGACAGCCTCCATTGTCTGAGCACCGCCTGGTCTTGTGACCAGTTTGCAGAGTGGCCAGTTTTGCAGATTTGGCTTCATTTTTACTTCTTTCCTGATGAATGCCACCTTGTCATGACACTGCCAGCCTGTGTGATGAGCTGGACACCTGAATGACGTGTATAAAGCTTTCCCAGCTTTTCTAGACTAGAAAAAACTAATCCTGTTTGCTTATCTGCAGCCCTTGAAGCAGAGACAAGAGTGGCAGTTTAAGGAGGTTTGAAATACTGGACTGGGGCCAAGGCCTCTTTGCCTGCACGCTCCACTCTGCATGTTCCAGCCGTAGGAACAAACTGCATTATTTTGTTTCAAACTGTGCTCAAGGGATGCCAAGACCTTGTAACTGGAAACTTACCAAGCAGAGAATTCTAAGACTAAATTTAGTGTTCTATTTAAAAAATAAAATCAATCGAACATTTTGTTTGTTCATGTCTTATATATTAAAAAAGAGAGAGATTAACCTAGTTCACACTAACAACTCAAGAAGAGTGTTCAAAGATGTGAGAAGAAAACGAGTCGGGTTGGTGAAGAGGGAATCCTTAACAAAATGTAATGAAGTGGCATGAAATACAGGCTCTGCGGCCAAACTTTGAAATAGCAGAGCCTCTCTAATCTCCATTACATACAATTTTATTGTGGCTCTGAGTATTTTAAATACTGTTCAACGAAAAGAACTTCCATTGACAGGAAATAGGAGGAAAAAATCGGTATGTTTACTTATGTGGGTTTCCTCTAGTTTTTAAATGTATATAACTACTTTTTGAGCTATGTTCTTCATTTAATTATCTGTGAATTGATTTTCTCTTGTTCATATTAAACCACAACTGGAATCAAGAAACCTGAGATTTAACAGAGATATTACACTAATGGCTATAATGTAATACAAAGTGTCAGCAGGTTAATTTGTGATACTTTGATGTGACTTACAACCAGCCATGGTCTCCCTGCTAGTTCTTACCTTCTTCTCCTGCCTCTTCAACAAACATGGAGCACCTGTTTTGGACCAGGAACTGAATTTAGTGATTCCCAAATGCTGATCCATGGATTAGCATTGTATTAGAACCACCCAGAGAACTTGCCAAAGATTCACAGTCTTGGGCACCACCTCCAGACATTTCAGGTCAGAAGGTCTAGAAGGAACCACAGAATGTGTATTTTTATGCATCCCAATTAATTGATACCCACCCAGCTTTGGAACCAGTGAATAGACATTTCTCCAAAATAAAAACAATGTTTATTCTTTGTGGTTGTTATTTTGTGTCTTTAGACTCATTTTCGTTTTGAGCTCATGTAATAGAAACTGATTGTGATTGTTTAGAAAACATTTATGAGCACAGATTAGCACTGAAAGTGTTCTTTGTTTTTATATTCACTCTGGGAGAGCTTTGATTTCGGCCTTGTCTAGTCAAGAAAAGGACATAACTAAGTATAATCTATTCAAGCTCTCAGCAATGTTAAGGAATACCAAAGCCAGCCACCAGTGTAATTTGGAGAACATGTGTAAGAGAAGTATTTTTTTTTTTTTAGCCATTTCATTAAGAACGTGGCAGAAGATTTTTGTTCATTATTTTAGTAATGTGATCAATTTGAGAAATAAATTGTATATGCTTAGATTGTAGGACTTAGGGCTGCTGGTTTACTTCTTTTTTTTTCTTTCTTTCTTTTTTCTTTTTCTTTTTCTTTCTTTTTTTTTTTTTTTTTTTTTTTTTTGTGAGACAGTAACAATATGTAACCCTGGGTAGATTGCCCTGGTGTCGTAGTTCAGAGCAACCTCAAAGTCTTGAGCTCAGGCAATCCCGTCCCCTGAGCTTCCCGAGTAGCTGGGACTATAGACTATACCACATCTGGCTAGTTTTTCTATTTTTAGTAGAGATGTGGTCTTACTCTTACTTTGGCTTGTCTTGAACTACTCAGCTCAAGTGATCCACTTGCCTCAGCCTCCCAAGTTCCAGGATTACAGGAATGAGCCACTTCACCCAGCCTGGTGGTTTACTTCTTAAATGATCTTGTGAATCAAATCTCTACCAAAAAAACAGTAATGGACAATATTCAAGTAACTGGCATCTTAGTCCACTGGAAAGGCCTTATTGGCACCCACATCAGCTTTCATTAAAGAACTTTAAGCCCCTACTAGGAGTTTAAGTCACTGGGAGCAAGAACTCATCATTTCCTGTGTTGTTTTTATAGACTGAAAGCGTGGTCGCTTTGGTGAACCAAGATAGTCTGATGTGAGATTAGGCCACGCAGTCATGGACTGCCCTAGACATAACAAGCATTCACAATTTTTCTCTTCGGCTACTTCGATAGCTACAGAATCTGCCAGCTAGATGTGTTGGGCAGCCCTGCTCATGGTATCTTTTCCCAATAGAAGGACAGCAGGGCTGGAGGACAGAGCATCAGATTTTAGGTCAGGAGGATTTTGTTCAAGTTCTACCTCTGTCTTGTATTTAGCCTCCCTGTGCCACTCTCTGGCCATACTGCCTTGGGCGAGTTCCTTACCTCTCCGAGTCCCTCGTCCTCAATAATAATGCCTACTCAGGATTGTTGACAGGATTCAGTGATCATAGCTATCAATGTGTGTGGGCTACCCGCTGGGCACATACCACTCCTTCAGTGACTGCTACTTGAGGCTGAATCTCTTCCTTGCAGGCAATAAACCCCATTTGACTTTCAGAAGTAAGGAGGGTGATAGAGATCCCGGGAGAGCTCTGAAGATTTAATTAGTGTAATTGATGATAGTGGATGGTGAATGAATCCAAGCAGCAGGGAACAGTCATAGCAACTCATGTGGGGTTTGTATACCCAACCCATCTCTCTCTAGGCACTTAGTCATTGACTAAATGGTCATTTCTGGTTCAGATTCTCACAGCCATCTCTGCACAGAGCTTGAGCAGCCTAAGAAGCTGCTGTGTTCACTTGACCCACGGTTCCCATCTGGCTGGTCTCGCAGCAGGGAGGAGATCTAGCAGCTTCTCTTCATCCTTCCAGGCTCAGTCTGCTCTGAAGTCTCTGTCTCTGAGAAGCAGGCCTGATTCTTGCCCCAGGCAGAATTAATGATTCCCTCTTTATATGCTAACACACTTGAACCTCTATTATAGCACTCCTTTCATAATGCCTTTGTGTAGAAGTTGATTGTTTGCATTTTGATCTTTCTCTCTCTATTTTAAATTGCTTGAGGGCATGGCGTGTACCCAGAATAGATACTTAGTAATTGTGGGATTATTACAGATCAGAGCTGAGGCAGTTTTGTGAGAGCTAAGAGCACAGACCCAGGAGCTCAACTTCCCTAGGTTTGTATCCTATCTCTGTCACTAGCTCTGTGGCCTTTTGCAAGTTCCCTATCATCCAGGAATTTTAGTTTCCTCATCTGTACATGGGAGTAATAATGCCTCCTTCCTTCCTTCCTTTTCTTTCTTTTGAGACAGAGTCTCACTATGTCTCCCCCAGTAGAGTGCTGTAGTATCACAGCTCACAGCAACCTCAAACTCTTGGTCTTAAGTGATTCTCTTGGCTCAGCCTCCCAAGTAGCTGCAACTACAGGCACCCATCACAACACCCGGGTATTTTTTTTGTTCTTCTTGTTGTTTAGCAGGTCCAGGCCGGGTTCAAACCCACTAGCCCCGGTGTGTGTGGCCAGGGCCCAAACCACTGAGCTATGGGCGCAGAGCCAATGCCACCTACTTTATAGGACTGTTGTGAAAATTAAATGAGTTGAACGTATGAGAAGCACTGTTTACAGAGTTTGGTGGATAGTAATGCTAAGAAGTGGCTGTGGTGGTGGCTGTTTTATAGCTTTAACTTTTCATTCAAGTTACACTGTCACTTTCCAAGGATGGGTTTGCCAGAGAAAACTTTACAGGGTAGAATGTTTTTTTCTCTATATATACATGCAAATTTAGTAACTCACTGCCTAAAGGTTCCTGAGTTTCTTCTGCATGTGTGGTAGATACCTGGCAGCTAGATTCCATGATTCCATATTCAGTTATGCTTTGCTCTCTTTTACATAAAGATTCTTTATTAAAGCAGTGGTCGAAATCCATTAGCCAAACATAAATTAGGATCTTAGAAATATTTTCAAAAAGCTGTAAGCATCCACTTGCTAGAGGTGACAGATGTTTTTCTTACATGTCAACTATGATCCATTGACAGTGCTTGCACTTGAGGATGGGTCCTCAGGCCACAATGATCAATTAGTAATGTCTGTATTAGACTGCATGTATTTGAATAAATTGTTATCATTCCTCGCATAACCTTGCCTTTTTCGTCTTAAAGATGAAAAGAAAGTCTTCATCCTGGTGCTGTGGGCTTGCTATACAGTATTGTTTACCATACTGTGGTTTCTGCCTCTGGTTTGGTAGCTGAAGCTTTTCTCTGGCAGTTTTGGTTGCTCTAATGTTTTGAAGTGTCAAATCTTGGCATGAAAGCTTGTTGCCCGGTTAATAACTCACTCTAATTACTCTAGCTAGTATAGCTAAGAAAGAAAAAAAGAAGCATTTGAGTAGGTAGTTGATTGCCTGAGTGAGCGTCCTCTTGGCTGGATGACGCTGCTTTGGGGGGAAGGCATCTATTTGACTCCATTTTGGGTTTTGGGTGGGATTTTTTTCCCCCACCCCTTTCCTGAAAAGTTAATGGAGAAGGAAGAGGTAAGATGTGTAAACCGTCCCTCCCTAAAAGAAGCACTATATTTTAGCTTCTGAGAAAAGCAGTACATTGATTGCTCTTTTCCTTCTTTATACTCACATATCTGACATCTATCTAGACTAGCTGAGAGTTCTTTGATTCCTGAGGCTTTCTAAGTTGCCTTTCTGCTAAAGTATCTTTGATAGTTTCTTAAAAGCCAACTCTTTCCCCCACTAAATATAGTAAACACAATGTGAACATGGGTGAACCATTTATAATTAAAAGTTTTCCTCATTCCCATGAAAGGGTTGAAGAGGTTAACTTAGAGTCCCTGCAGATTCCATTTAAAACTTGTTGCTGATTTTGCTGATTTTATACTGGATTTTCCATTTGAGAATACATCATAATCAAAACAACCAAAAGCCAGAGCGTGGTTTGAATCATGACACTGTTTACTTCCTGATGTGTACAAAGATGGTTTATAATTAAATTTAAAAATCTGATTCTAAAATTGAAAAAGCTAACAGCTTCCCCAAGAGATACAAAATTTTCTACAACTGTTCTAAATGGGATGATTCTTGGTTGAAATGAATAGACTTAAAAACGACCTCTCTTTAAAGTTAGTAATGTGATATTCTTTCTGTGCTCTTTATCATTTTTTCTTAATGTTTGGGTTCAGGGGGAAGGAAATCCAAATGCTTGTAACCCTGTGAAGCAGGTGTCAGTTTGATTATTTAACACTCTGAGTTCTAGGATGTGAAGAATGACTATGACCCTCCGATACTTCCCTCTTGTCAACTTTTAGAACTTGTAATCTTAATGCTTTCTAAGAAATATACAGCTTCTAGCCATGACCTGTTATTCAGATACAATTTGTTAAATGTCTGGCAAGCTTGCCTACCATTCCTCATGAAGTTTAAGCTGGAGACATCCTAGCATCCCCCAGACATTGACTTGCACCTGCTCTGTGTCAAGTATAGTGGCAGATGAGGGCAGGGATTAAATGTGGTCTCTGTCCTCAAGAAACTTGCATCTGTAGTCTCCTGCTCCTGGTCTCTTCAGGTCTTCACCTCTGAGATCTTCAGACCATCAGGCCAAGCATGGAAGAAGGCCGTCCACAGTCAAGTGATGGGAATGGTGTGGCTGAAAGGGTGGTACCTAGATCGCTCATGAATTCCAGGTGGACCCTCTAGTTGCAGAGATGAGTAAACAAACCGACTTAGAGATCAGCCCTGATTTACATCAGCTCAGTCAGGATATCTGAAGAGGATAAATGGAACAGAGAAGCATTCCTCACAGCAAAGAATGGCAGTTCCTCTGGAATCAAAAGTTGTCAGAGCTGGAAGGGGCATGTAGTCAGCCTCTCATTTTACATAGGGGGAAACTGAGACCCAGGAGAGGAAGAGGCTTGCTTAGGTCAAAAGAGAGTTAGGGGAAGACTCCATGCGAGTATGTGAAAGGGAACAGTTACTGGAATTTTGTCCTAGAAGGCATTTGGACGTCCAACAGCAAGGCAAATGCTTGTCTACATAGTTCAGCGGTGCCATCTCTTCAAGAGTCCTCAGCACAGTGGATAGCACAGAGTGGCACTCAGACACCTTGTGAGTTAATTATGCATCGTGGAGTCACAGTGGCCGTTACAGTCTGACAGACCTGGGTGTGAGTCCCAGTTCTGTCACTTACTAGGCATGTGGCCTGGGGCAAGTTGTTTCACTTCCCAGACTGTTTCCTTATCTGTGAAGTGTGGTGATGGGTGTATATGTACATCAACACACCACATTCCTTTAAAACAATGTTTTACAAGGGTCTAAACCCCCAGCATGGTTCCTAGCACATGCACTTTTGGGAGATTTGGCGGTAGGTGGGTAGAGGGGAGATACTTACTTCATTTCATCTTCAATTCTAGAAACTATCATTAGGACTGAGCTGAGGCATTGGTATCGAAGATGGTGACAATCTGGGTTTCATCTCTGAAAAATATCTAAACTAAAAAAAAAAAAAAAGTGTCCTTGTGATTTTTTCCAACTCTGTCATTGATCCATTCGTGTCCCACCCCCACTGCTTTTTCCCCTTCTCTCCCTTTGCCTCAAAGAAAACTAATGGAGCCATATAGAAAGCTCTAAGATATAACTGACCTTGTGCACCTTTAATTGAGGACAGAATTTGCTACAGAGCATCCAAAAACCCACCAGTGATTTACTTTGCAATCTGTGTCCTGGCTAGACTGGCTGTTGGCTGTATAATTTGTCTACTTTTGTCTGGAGTCTTAGACTATTCAGCTGCTTCAGGGCAAAATCTTTTGGGGTGCCTTTAAATGGGATTGATAATTGGCTTCTGATGAATATTCATTGTGACTAATGACTTTGGGCAAATTTTACGCATACTATCTTTCTGTTCTCTCACTGAGTGAGATTTTGATAGGATCATTTCCTTTAACTTGCACTTCAATTACATATTCACAGTACCCCTTTGTTGACTACTACACTGCAAATTATATACTTCCATTATTTTTAAATTGTGTGTTCTGTAAGGAATAAGCCTAGTCCTTTACAACCTTTCTTTTTAAAAACCTGGTTCAAAAAAAAAAACCTTGTTCAGAGTTATTTTTAAAATAAGCGCTGGTCATAATGTCACAAGGCATGATACGTCATTTCTGGTTAAGTATAAGTAGATAGTAAGGCTTTTCTTATAATCAACTTACCACTATGGTTAAGTAATGATGCACAAAATAGTGTTTTGAAAAAGAGTTAAACAATTCCCTGTTTTGTTTGCTCTTTTTTTAAAACAAATGGGTGAATACATTTTACCCCAATTGCAGAGATTTGGCCCTTAGGAAACTCTCCCCCACGAAAATCACCTTAAAAGCTGGATTTTTTTTTTTTTTTTTTAATGAGGGATAAGTAATTTTAAAAATTTAGCATTTAGGTTGATCTTTTTTTTTTTTAAGGAGACATGAAAAGAATATTGTCTGAAGATAAGATCTCTGCTATTTTATCGGCTGAAATAGGATTTTGACCCCAACTAATTTAAGCTAAAGAGTGAGGTAATCAAGGTTTCTATCTCAGCTAGGACCGTTCTGTTGAATAACTCGAGATGATGTTGCCTTACATTTGTGTGGCACCTTACAAGATTTTGAAGTGCTTTTATTTATTCGATGTGTTTTTGATTTAGAGTAGGCAAATTATTGAAGGAACGAATGACTTGCTTTCCAAAAGTGCCATATTTGTGTGTTTAAGAATGCCATTATTTTGGAATATGAGTTATATACTCTGTGAAACTTGTGAAAATGTTACTATGATGTTAAAAAGCCACTAAACTATCTTTGTATTGTGAATATACTCTACGTATTGTTTTTTATTCAGGACACATCACATTGCCTAGTGCTACGTGTGTGTGTGTATATATATGTATTTATGTATTCTGTGCCACTGAGAACATGGAAATGAACAGAGACAAGGTCTTTTTGTACTTTACAGTCAGGGGACAAACATGCAGACTGTTACAGACCAGTTAATAATGGGCCCTATACCCAGGGGAGCCAAGTAAGACTCTAGAGGAAGCTAGTGTTTATACAGGGACCTGATATGGGACTTTGCTAAAGGCACAGTTTAGGGGACAGGTGGGAAGAGAAGGGAGGAGAAGGGAGGACATACTTCTTCCTAAATCTGCAAAGAATGTATTCCATGGATAAACTTGGAGAAGGCAGTAAAGAGTGTGGCTGGAGATGCTGCTCTAAAGGTGACCAGAGCTGGTGGAGACATCCTGTGCCCCACGCGCCCCTGAAGACTCTGAGCAGGGAGCGATGTGACCTGCTCAGAAGTCTTCAGGCCCCGCATGTGGCACAGGATGTCTCCACCAGCGCTGGCACCTTTAGAGCAGCATCTCCAGCCACACTCTGGCAGCTAGTTAAAGGGTGAGCAGGAAAGCGAGGCCGGGCCCAGTGGAGCCCACCAGCCTGTCTTCAAGGAGGCATCAGGGAAAGTTGGTTCATCCCCTGCTCACTCAGTGCCAGCAAGGAGTTTTCATCCCTAAGAAACCCTGCAGGGATTGGCCATGTGTATACATGACAGCATGTTTGACACGGGAACCTACCAAGCTAGATTGGGAAGGGAGAGACTGAACCTGGGAGTCTCCGTGGAGTCCCTGGGAACAGCTCTTGCGCGCTTGCTGGAGCATTTCCTGTTCTTGGTCTGTCCCTGATTTCAGGAACAGGGTCTGGAGGGAAAAGGGAGGGGAAGGGGGGGGCGTGGCTCTGGCTTTAATACACAGTTCTCACAACTGTGAAACATCAGCAGAATATCCAATTTAAAGCTGTTCATGTTACACTAACCTCTGGGATTCTTCTAACTGGGCCTTGGCACATCACTCTTTCGCCACGTAAATGTCCTTCTGTCAGCAAAGGCCAGTTAACAGCTTCCAAAAGAAAGAGGGTCCTCTTGGGACCAGGCTTCCCTGAAACCAAAGAAACATTAAAGAAAAAAGGCAGAAAGAAACATGTGTTGTTGGCCTTTGTCACTTCCTAGCAGTATCTCCAAAGGTTGATTTTCCCCCTCTTTTCTTCACTACGCTGAATTCTGTAGCATTGTATCTCTTTATCTTTGTTTCCTAAATATTTAATTATATCAAATACTGATTGTATGATATCTCTAGCTCTTAAGAAAAAAAGGGTGTTCAAAATAGGGACATGTCAGAAAAAATAGGGAAAGGAAGGATTAGTCAGTAAACAGCAGCAGACCAATTGATTAACTATGTGGAAAAAATAAATTCTCACCTCAGTTCTTAAACCTAAATTAATTCCAGATGGATTAAAGAGTTACCTACTGGAGAAAATTTTGGCAGACTTGGGATTAAAGTAGTAGAAACTATCGTGAAGGAGATTTGTCTACATAATTTCACCTAGAAATTCAAAGAAAAGGATAAATTATTTTTAAAAACATTACAAAGGGGGGTATCTTAGCATATCATCAATGACTACTTATAAATCAATAAAAGATTTCTAATACTCAGTTTTTAAAAAATGTACTTATTTATCTAAGAAATAGTCAACAAGGGCGGCACCTGTGGCTCAAAGGAGTAGGGCGCCAGCCCCATAAGCTGGAGGTGGTGGGTTCAAACCCAGCCCTGGCCAAAAACTGAAAAAAAAAAAAAAAGAAGAAGAAATAGTCAACAAATTCGCGACAAAATGTTCACCTTCATGATCAGAGCAATTAAAAGTGAAGTAAGAAAGATACAATTTTAAAACTATTAATGCCTATAACTGTGGTTCTAGAGAGGGGCAGAGTTATGATGCATGGCTAGGGAGGCGTGAAGGGGCTCCATCCTTCATTTATTTATTATATTAAGATATTCGTGATATTTATATATTTATGAAATACCTTAAAAATGTAACCTCTGTCTCTGAACTCTACTTCTAAGAACCATATATAATTGTATTGACCTCACGTGATTATATAACTTAATGATAGAACAATAGTTAAAAATAGTATGGGAAATTCATTAAAGGGTATATTTGAAGGTGTGAGACAATGGCTTCAAAATGTTAACTTTTAAGAAAGCAAAAGAATACTGTATTTGCAGTACTCCTAGTTTTATTAGAAAAGGAAAATGTAAATGCTACTTGTGCAATACCCTAAAATGTTAATCGTCAGATGGTGGTGACTTATTTTCTTTTATTATTTGTTTCCTAAGTTTTCTGCTGTAAGTATGCATTACCTTTATAATCAGGAAAAAGAAAGGTTTTGTTTTTGTTTCAAAGAGCAAGCTCTTACTTAAGGATGATTGAATTAACTTAAAATTCTTTCTTTAGATATTTCAGCACATTTTAAATATGCCGATGAATATATTATTTATTGCTGACACTGATAACTGTTCCTCCCTTTGATTCTTTACACTCTGAGTCTCTGATTTGCTTCTGTTGCAGCTGACGGCCTGCATCCACGGGGCTGCCGCGATGCTCTACCCCATGTACTGGCAGCACGTGTATATCCCAGTGCTGCCCCCACATCTGCTGGACTACTGCTGGTAAGGCTGTGCTGAGCTCGGCCTGTGCTTTTCCTTTCCTGGGAAGTGACCGGGCATGTCAGGTCTATAAGTTGTAATAAATATGCAGTTGGTGCCTCTAAATTAAAAATACTAACTTCAAAATAGAAGCAGTTTTAGATCACCCAATTGCACAGCCCTTTTCTTCCCAAACACTTTTCATCTATGTCATGAAATTATGAAACATTCAAGGCAATAGGTGATGCTTTTCCCATTTCTCAGTTTGGGAGAATCCAAAGTACCAGAAGGTTGTGTGCTTTTTTTTTGCCCCCCAAAGACAAATTGGAAATGGGGGACAGGAACAGTTGAGATCCCCAAGTTCTTCAAGTTTCAACCATGCCCTGACATGGTCCTTAAGACTTGTCAGCTGTGGTTTGGAGTTATGAGCCAGACAAAGCAAAACCCTCTCAAGTTTTTCGATAATTTCACCGTTAAGTGAAACGTGTACTGATGGAGGAAGAAGGGAAGGCTTTGGAGTCAGCTCTAACACCTTGGGCAAGTCAGTTGGCTTTAAGACTTCGTTTCCTCATCTGCAAAACAAAGTTGTTAAATATGTAATTACGTAAAGATGAATCAAGATAACAAAAGGATCTCAAGTAGAAAAGGGGGCCGCTGCTCAGTCAGTGTTTCTGCAGAAGCATCATCATCCTCCATGGAGGTCTTAGTGGATTACTGGAGAAGATCATGGGACTGGTTTAGAGCCATTTTCCTTATGAATAATTTCTTTCTCTAGTTTAATGTGATTAAAGACATTGTCTCCAAACAGCTCAAGTGAGCAGAAGTTGATAAAGGAGTACAGTGTGTGTATAGGAAAAGGCACTAATTGCCTGTCAGAAATTGGGAGCTTCAGGAGAAAAAGACCCAGCTAAGGGGTCGTTGCCCTGTTTCTTACAAACAGATGATTCAGGACAGTTACCACGGGTTGAGAGTGAGTGAGTCCACCTCAGTCCATTTTTGCTGTGATCTCCAACCTGTTTTGCAATCATCTCACTGAAAAGGTTCACCTGGTGGGGGTAGCCAAATTGTCCTAGGAGCTTAAAGGCATTCCAAGGCACTCCTGATTTGAATTTGTCCAGCTCCTCCTCTTGAGAAGCCATGGGTATAACAAGATGTAGTTCAGAACTATCAAGTAGAAGTCAGTGGCCCTCTCTTGTGCACAGAGCACTAAGTGAATTGGACCAATTCTTTCTTTCTTATCAAGGATGAGACATTCATGCCTGTCTCCTATGAGATAAAGGGGCAGTGTGTTTCTGCCATGGGGAGTATATAATCCTGGCTTCTCTTGATTCATCGGGTAACTGGGCCCCATGTTTTGTTCACTATGTCTCTTTATACCTTGGTTTATGAGTATTTTGGAAATTATTTTTTGTTAATAGTGACTTCCGGATTTATTTTTCATCCCTTCTGGAATACATAGGTAATTTCTGCAGATAAGAAAGAATAAAGTGATAAACTTCTTATAAAAAATTAACTTTATTATATTAAATATTAGTGTTCTTTCTCTCAGGGAGTATTTTCATTCTTTTTCTTTTTCTTTTTTTTTTTTTTTTTTTAGCTAGAGTCTTACTCTGTCGCCTTAGGTAGAGTGCCTTGGCGTCATAGCTCACAGCTCAAGTGATCCTCATGCCTCAGCCTCCCAAGTAGTTGGGGACTATAAGCACCCGCCACAATGCCCAGCTAATTTTTCTATTTTAGTAGAGATGAGGTCTGGCTTTTGCTCAAGCTGGTCTTAAACTCCTGAGCTCAAGCAGTCTACCTGCCTCGGCCTCCCAGAGTGCTGGGATTACAGGTGTGAACTACCGTGCCTGTCCTCTCAGGGAACATTTTCAACTCAGGGCCCATACCAGACACCCTCCCTGTCTAAGGTTTTCCAGTATCTCCCCTTTCCTTTGGGACTCTTGGGAATGTTGACGTCCTTCCAAGCGAAGCTGCTCCTCTGCTCCCAGGCAAAGATTGTTAGATTCCTGTCCCCACTGCCATGACCTGGTGCACACTCCACTCTGCCATTTGCCTTCCAGCACAGCACTTAGGAACCTTCATCACCTCCCTGTCACTGTCATCTGCTTGTCTCCAGGGTCTCCATCGCTTCCTATTTAGACGTCCACATCTCCTTTCCATCTGACTCCCTGCCACCCCCTTAATCCCACTGAGGTCACATTGGCTGTATTTTGTCATCTACAGAGAGGTTACCTCCCTCCCTTAGAGAGACCAGGCGGTAACAGAAACATGGATGGGGCTGCGAGGAGGATGTCTGTGTCCCTGTCTCCCCTTCATTATTGCCCAGCTGTGTAGCTTAGAGCAAGTGACTTTGCCTCTCTGGATCACTTTCCGTATGTGTGCAGGACTAAAATGGCTGGAGCTTATTCTTTAAATTATTTCCAGGATGACATAAAATAATGCTATTCAGAAGCGCTATGCAGACTGTGCTATCAGCCCCCCCCCCCCCCGCTGGGTGGCACACCTGTCATCAGACCGTCCCCTCTGAGTCGGACTGCCTTCCCTTTGGCCGCCTCTCCTCCCCCTTTCTGACTAACCTGTGTGGAGTGTGTGTCTGCCTCCCTCACCACCTCCTTGCTCTCTCTCAGTTCTGCCTCTTAACTAACCCTCTCTTGCTTTCCTGCTTGTTCCAGACCTGTGTGAGTTTCGTCAGTACAGCAAATGTTTACTGACGCTTGGCCTGTCTCAGACTGTGCCACGTGCAGGGAAGACAGAGTCCGTCTCAATCCAAAGGGACTTAGAGAACCGGGTGTAGAAGATGGGCACAGTAATGGATCATTTGCACACGGGATGTAAGATCCACGAGCGAGGAGCTGTTCCAGAGTTTTCCACCAATTTCCCAGGCCTTGCCAGTGACCCTGAGCACCCTGCTGTCTTACCTGCTCCTTGTCGGGCAGATTCTGCTGGTGAAACTCTGAAACCCACTGCAGAGAGGTCCCACTAGAAAGCGATGCTCTCTGACCTTGGCTTGCCCTCCTCTTCTACAGCCATCCTCAAGCCCTCACTCTTGTGCACCAGGCTCAGGATTGGGGATACATTTTGTCTCTGGCAAAAAGAGAGACTATGTAAGTCTGTGTTCCCACAAGACTCGCTACCTGCTGCCAGCCCGGTTCTCTTCCTTTCCTACCAGCCCAAAGGAAGGAAGAGCAGACTGTGCACAGCCATTGATTTCACCTGGACCCAGATTCTGTCTCCTAAGGATTCAGTGGGACTCCACTGATCTCAGTTCTCCCTGGTCACATTACATTCCCCTTTCTACCACCTCCCTCCCCTCCCAGCAAATGTGCTCAGGTACTCCATTCCTCGAACTTGGCTATTCTTTTTAAGGTTCTGAGCCAACTATCTCGGGTTTTTTCACTGCCACGTATCTCAAAGGAAAGGACCGTGGAGACTGTGTTTGCTATGTAGCAATTTGTTGTTGTTGGGATGACAGGTTGGGGCCTGGGCAGTGGTACTCACTGATGCTTAGAGAGGAGGAGATGAGGGGAGCCAGACGGGAAGGGAAACAACAAAACGCACACCAGAGGAAGATGGAAGGGAGAGAGAGCAAAGAGAGAGATAGAAAAGATAGGAAAAGGGAGAAAGGGGAGCTATTCCCCCAAGGCAGACTCATCGTAATACCCAGCACCCTTAGCTCATAGGCCTTGCTGCCACCCCTTCTGCCCCACAGACCTACAATACCCATATAGGCACAGACCCACTCACAGACACCTGTCCCCCTTCACAGATCTGAGTTCCTTCCCACAGACCTGTGCCTCAGCGTCCCCCATGTGGAAAGAGATGCCTAACCCCCATGAACACCACACCCCAGATATGTGCTCCAAAGGGGAGCCTCAGAGTTCCCCCCGGAAGAGACTCACCTGTGGGTCCTCCTGCCACGCCTCAGACAGGAACGCAGAGGGACTTCTGTGCTCAAGGGTCAGGAGAGCTGGGGGAATCAGGATAGCTCCTCTGCGGAGTAGCACAACTTGAACTTTCTATTGTTTGGACAGTTTCGCTTGCTAAATTGTTAGCTAGTTTAAAAACAGCAGCTATAGTCCCAGAACTGTAGAGAGCAAAATGACAATGACATCACTGATAATAATAGCTGCCATCATTGAGCATCTCCAGTCACTGGACTGTCTCCTCTCTATCTGTGATCTCACTGAAATCTTCCAACAACCCTGCAAGGCAGATATTATTAGCTCCATTTCACAGATCAGTAAACCAAGGCCCCCAGAGCTTCAGTAACTTGCTCCAGTACAGACATTATATATGTATGTTTCCATTTTTATATAAATAAACAAGAATTATATCTATACATAACTCAGAAATTCGATGTATGTCTACATATAGAGACAGAAATCTGGAAGGAAATACACCAAAATGTTTAACAGTAATTTGTGATGGGGAGGAAGGAGAGGACTTCTGCATGATTTTATTTTATTTTCCATATTTTCAGATATGTTTACAATGAAGAAGTATGGTTTTTATAATTGAAAAGCTTTATTTTGAAAACTGAATGTTTATTCTAGCCAATTGTTCTCTCTAGCTGCCATCTCTCCCTCCTTGTTTTCTCGGAGGATTTATTAGATGTTTGACTTTCCTGTGAAAACTGCTCCAAAATCTTTTCAACGTCATCTCTCACTCTAGCACTTTCAAGAACTGTGCCACCAGCCTGACTGAGGGCAATGATGTTGGCAGGACTAACTTAGAAGGGGAGATTTGGCGAGGAAGGCTGCTCAGCCCTTGTCATCTCAAATTTCCACTCCAAAAAATTGAAACTAAGATTTATATTTACCAGTGCCTCAGTGGGTTTTGTGATGAGGCTCTATCTTGGAACTTTCTGTGTTTATGTGATAGCAGCCTGTTTCATGGTCTCTTGTTTTCATGAACGAACTTTTTGACATACGACCAGAGGATGATTATAGGATAGTGGGGATTGGTATCTAACTGCAAGATGTAAGAATGATGAAAGGAAAGACCCCCAAGAAAAAAAACAAATCCTCAAGTCAAGGCTTGATTTGCTCACCTTCAGCCTGCCACCACCACCTTGGTCAGAGACCACAAATGTCATGAAATTTGACTCAATGCTAATAACTTTATTCTGTTGTACTTGGTGACTTTCACCTCCTTTGAGTTTAATCCTTGGTGGTAAGAGCCAGCAGGGATAACTAGCATTTTAAGTAAAGTTGTAGGAGCCTGAAACATGTAAATTTGAAGGTTTGCTCCTCTGCAGATGATTTAAATGTTAAATACGTCTCCATGCAAGGGACACACGAAATGGAATCTGAAGACTATTATCTCCTGTAGAAATGAACTCTCAATTTACTCACTGCACAGGAAGGGCGGATTCTAGTCATTTTCACTGCCAGCAGGTGCCCTTTCTGTGCATAATAGATTTCACAAGTGTAATTAACACATGAGGACCACTGCTGCCAGTTTTTCTTCAGGTACATGCTGCTAGGAGTTTTCAGGACAACAGTGTAGGCCACAAGTGCTTTTTATATTATGCCTGAAGATGAGGTATTCATTGACTTCTGGACAAAGACATGTTAAATGAGGCTGAGCCCAGATCCTGCTGTTGGTGTCATAGGTCATGGTCCTTTGGTCCAGGAACCCCAAAAGCTATATCGCAGCTTTTGGTAGACCAGAGGCCAGTTGAGCAAAGGCTCTAGTTTGTGTGTAGTTAATAAACGGAAAGTAGAATACTGAAAACCCTGCAATTATGTAGAAGACTCTAATTGTACCTTCACAAATACAACAACCAATTATCTGAGTTAACTTTAATTAGAGCTATAATCACAAATTTTAATTATCTGAAAAAAATCAGTTTAGTAGAAATGGGCTGCCCTAAATATTTCCCAAATTAATTTTTCAGGTCTGTTCCCATTTTTGGAGAAGGGTGGAGATGTGGAAAATGCCCAGGCTTTAGATTCAGACAGACCTGGATTCAAATCTCAGTTTCATGTCTTACTAACTATGTAACTATTAAAAATCTTTTTACCTCTCTGATGTGCAATGTCTTTTTCTGAAAAATGGGTATAATTTGCCTACTTTGAAGAGTGGCTATAGACATTTGAGATAGTAGTCATCAGGTGGCAATTAGGGGCTACTCAGTAAATGGCAATTGCTCTTATCACCGGTTTTATTATAAACATGGGCTCTGGATTTTAGTTTCCAGAAGGTTTGACTCATATCAAACATTCTTCTGCTGCCTTGTGAGCTCAGGGGAAAACTTTATAATTTATCTTCTCTTTTTATCCCTCAGATTGTTTTTATTTTGTTTTTTTTGTTTTTTTTTTTTTTATTTAACTTGAGTTATTGTATGGTTGTTTTCATTTGCAGCTGTGGCATAAGAATGAAAAGAAAAGAAACAAAAGCAGATGGCAGAGAAAACGAAAGGAGTAAGACATTTCCAGCCCTTATGAATATTTAAAAACATGTGCTGCTGGTTCCTTTCTACTTTAGATCTGTGCCATTCCCTTGACTTTGAAAGTGAAACCAAGAATGTTCCCTACCTTAGCTTATGGCAGCCCTGACCTTGGCCAGTGTTGGGAAAGCCATCCCATTTCTAGGACGAAGGATTAACTTGCTGGTGAAAATCAGCTTTCCCTTTCATAATAACAATCACCATCTATCAAGTACCATGTATGTTACAAGCACTTTGCAAATGTTATTGCAGATTTTCAACACCAAACTGTAAGGTAAAAATGTTAGCTCCATTTTGTGTGTTAGGTAATCGAAGCTCAGAGATATTTAGTGACTTACCTACCATCACATGGCTGAGAAACAGTGGAGACTGTATTTGAAATCCAAGGCTGTCTGATAGTAAAGCTTTCTTTGGTAATTTCCTCCCCAAGTGTTAGAGAATAAATTGTACCCATCACCAAGATTAGTGAAAAAATTCTTCATGTAGGTTTCTTGATGACTTGCTAATTGTAGACATATGTTGTCATTCATTAATTATTCATTCAACAAATATTTATAGAGCACTTATTATGTACCAGGCAGTATGCTAATTAAATTTTACTAATAAAAGGTCCCAGTAGAAGCCATGTGGTATTTCCCATGTAAATATATTTTTCTCCCTTTCTCCTTCAGAAGTAGTCCTAAATAAGGACCATGAATCAGTTCCCAAATTGAATTGTATATTTGGTTTATTCTAGGCACTTGTTGAAATACCTTTGTGATTAAATATTTTCATAGCAGATCCAGACAAGTTTATATTTTTTCCCAGTGGACAGCCAGATCAAGAGCCAAGTTGATAGCTAACTCCTGGTGCTTTCTGAGGGCATTGTTGGACCGAAAAATTAAATAGGATATGTATTATGCGATTAAGGTTCAGATTTTGCATTTGACATTGTAAAATGTCTTGCATTTGCTGCATTTCCAAGTGACACTGCAAGCTGCTCTCACCCTCTGAGAGTGAGGATGCCCAGATTCTCTGTGAGAGGTGCTAGTTTCAGGCCCTTTATAGGTGCCGTATGTAGGCATAGTCAATCAATGCCCACATGCTGCATCATATATTCCATCTTGTTTTTCCAGCAAAAAGTCTGAAATATAACTGAGCACAGGTGTACGGTCAGTGTGGGTGATGGGGCATCAGTCTGGACACAGGTCTGAAGTGACATCCAGTTAATCAGAGCTGGATTCATTCTAATCACTGTCTTCACTGATGACATGAAGTTTTGCATAGGGGATAAATCAATGTTAAATTAAGTGGGATCATTGATATTCTTGGTGGCAGAGACAGAAATCAAGTAAAAAATGTGGTGTAAGAGGCCGGGCTCAGTGGCTCGTGCCTATAATCTTAGCACTCTGGAGGACCAAGGCGGGTGGATTGCCCGAGCTCACAGTTTCGAGAACAGCCTGAGCCAGAGCAAAAATAGCCAGGAGTTGTGGCAGGCACCTGTAGTCCCAGCTACCTGGGAGGCTGAGGCAAGAGAATCGCTTGAGCCCAAGAGTTTGAGGTTGCTGTGAGCTAGGATGCCATGGCACTCTACCAATGGCCACAATGTGAGACTCTGTCTCTAAAAAATAAAAAAATAAAAGTATACAGTTTAATGGTGTGTAGTATATTCAGTGCCCTATCAAATATATCAAATATCTAAATATATCTTACATATCACCACTATCTAATACAGATCCACCATACTTCAATACATCCTTTATTATTGTTAGCAAACTAATATATCTTTACTATAATTTTTTTAGCCATTTGAAAGTTGCATATAGCAAAAAGCAAACATTGTACAAAAATGAGTAGTGTGCTTAGATGGCTGACATCCAGCCTTTAGCCTGGTTCCTCCACAATTCCTCCTCCTGAGTCTGCCCCAAAAGGCACAGGTGCCAGGACTGCAGTGGGACAGCTCTCACCCAGCCTTAGCAGTGTCCCTCCCATGATGTTGAAACCTAGGAATGACCATTCCAGGATTGGGGAAATGGTAGTTATCTGCTCACCCCCGCTGCCCTCTGGGGCACTCTCCTGCCCACAGCTAGCCTGGTGGGCTTCCACCTCCCGGCTGCTGTACCTGCCCCTGCACCTCTGGACCCATGCTGCCAGCCCCACCATCCCAGCTCCCCTCCTACGGCCTGATGTCATAATAGCGGCAGCTGCTTAGCCGGCCTCCTCTCTCCTGTTTCTGCAGGCGTCCCTGGGACACAGCTGGTTCTGACTTCCCCTTACCTTACCAAGCCTTGGCCTAGTTTTCTACTTCTCATGACACATTCTTTGTGAAACTCCTCCCTTCTCCCTGACCTGCACTCTGACTTGAACCCAACCCTTCGAAAACTTGGGAGCTTCTGAGGCATAGTGTAGTGGTCTCTATGGCAAAGACACTCTAGATGTGTTCCTGGGAACCATATATTACCCATAAAACAGGAGCCACAACCTGCGTAAGGTCAAGGTCACAGGAAGCTGCAGCAGTGGACGGAGTTATCTCAAGGCAGGGCTTTGGGGTAAGCGTCCCTGCTCTGCCCTGTTCATGGCACCAAGGAAAACATGAGAAGCACCAGCAGTCCTGGGCTCTGAGTAATCTCTCAGCGAATGCAGGTTTGGCTTCCCCTTAACCATGTGAAAGAAGCCACTAGATTAAAAGGTAATTAGATGCTGTGCATTTTGGCGTATAGTCCTGGAAAATAAAAATTCTCTTCCTATTATTACCATTGGCATGAATTTTTTTATACCATGTTCTGTTAACTTTCTCTTCACTAATCTCTCCATAACTCTTTCTCTTTTTCATTTCTCATTTGTTTTGTATCTCACTCCCTCATTCCTGCATTTCTACAAGAGCCTCCCGGACTGCTGGTGGCTCACAGACTGGGACTCCTTTGACAGCTGGCTTTAGCTGTTGTGGTTCTCGCTGAATTCTCTGCGGCCACAGGGAGCCAGGTCTCCTGACCTTTCTTCTGTGATTAACTTCTCCCGCTGCAGTGGGCTTCGTCCTGGAGCCCTTCCTAATGTTTTCCAAGTCTGTCTCCTTCCTGTAGACTGAGGAGGCACAAAAGGGCCGACTGCTGCAGGCTTTGATGTTGCCCTTTCCCAGTTTCCATCTTTCCCAGTTTCTTATCTTTGTAATTCATGTGTTCATTTCTGTTGGGTCCAGCAACTTGGAGCTCTAGAAGGCATCTCCGCTGCCCCCACCCCTCCCCTGTGGGTTACCCCAGGAGTCCACAGAGCCACACTCAGAGGGCATTGTCCTCTTCCCCTCTCACTGATCAGCAGCATGATACACATGTGTCTTACATTAGCAAACCATCTCCACTGAGCTCACCTCTGCTGTTTACAGGCCCTGTGTTTTGGCTGCCAAAACTGTAAAAGGAAGCTAGGTGGTCTCTGCCTTCTCTCCTACTCTAGAATTATTCTGATCTCCTCATGCATTCTCATCCTTTCTTGTTGCTTATAAATCAGACAGGCGGATTGGAAACCAGGAAAGAAGTTAAATACCTTTTCCCCTAAGAAAAAGCTTGCTTAATTTATGGCATTTACACCAGTTCTATTTTTCAAGCCATACTTTCTGCTTCACACCAGCCGTGACCTTTGTTGAGTCACTTAAACTCTTGGAACCATAAATTCCTTGTGAATTATGGCGATTAGCTTTTCAAGATTGCTGTGAAGATGAAATGAGGTAATCTGTGTTCCCTGCAGCACCCTGTGAGTCTCCTTGCATCAGATTTCCCTGAATAATAATGTGCTTATTTAATCTACTATTAACTATAAGCTCCAAATAGGTAGGACCAGATCTCTTTTTCTCTCCTCTCCTCTCAGCCAGGAGTGCCTGGCGTGTATTAATATTAACAGTGATGTTTGTGGACGGCCTGAGCAGCATGCAGTGAACGCATCGTAAGAAAAGTTTTCTCCCTTTCCCCTCCCGAAGATCCTTTTAAAAACCCAAGTTGCTGAGTGGATAGTTTATCTTCTTTTATGGGCACCACAAGTCACATCTTGTTTCCCTCTTTGGGTTTGTGGCCAGAGTGTCCAGAGCCAAGTTTATGGCCATTCCAACAGGTGTCACAGCATGGCATTGAAGTAGTAACCTCACCCCAGCTTCCATTTTTTTTTTTTTCCCTTTGCCCTTCTTTCTTTCCTACTTTTGTTACTGAATTGAAAATGTTCATAGAAATTGCTTTAAATCCTGCTTGGAACAAAAAAAAAAAGTATCAATCAGTTCCAGCTCATAAGTCAAATATAGTTTTATTCTGGCTATGAATCCACGGACTGTACTTTTTTTAGCTATAATTATCAAATAACCACTTTGTGTTTAGAGAAGTCACTAGTAAGAGTGGTATAAGAGACTCGGAAGTAGGATTTGGGCTGAAATCACTATTATCATGGTGAGCGTGGGAAGTTTCTAAGAGTACCTTTTTAAATCTGTAAAATGGATGATATAAAGGGTTATTTGAGGGTTATATAAGTTAACTAGAGCCTTCGCCCTTGGTATTTGGTATGTGCTTAGTACATAGCTCAGCTGTCTTTTTCTTGCTCTGTACGCGGCACCCCTGTAGACTCTGGGAGATAGGAAACCGATCATCTGTGACTGACAATCTAGAACAGGCATTCAAATGAGCCCCTGCTTTATGTCAGATGGATCACCCAGACAAAAGCCTCTGAAAAGGGAAGCATTAGCAACCACCGGGTGATCTGAGAGAGTGGTAACCTGGGCTCAGCCGGGGCTGGCGGGTTTGAACCTGGCCCAGGCCAGCTAAACAGCAATGACAACTACAATAAAAAAAAGCCGGGCATTGTGATAGGCGCCTGTAGTCCCAGCTACTTGGGAGGCTGAGGCAAGAGAATGGCTTAAGCCCAAGAGTTTGAGGTTGCTGTGAGCTGTGATATCCCGGCACTCCATTTAAGGGGACATAGTGACACTCTGTCTCAAAAAAAAAAAAAATGGGGCTAAGGCCTGCAGGGATACAAGTTACTAAGAGCTCAGAGGCATTTTAGAACTAGAAACTTCCTATGGTAAAGCAAGGAGCCAGAACTCAGACAGAATGTGTAGGGCCCAGGACTTGGCACAGCCGCATGCTGCGCTCAGGGAGCGGGTTAGAGAAAATCTCCAGCTGTCCTTCCCCTTCTCCTCCATGGACTCTGGGAATGCTAGACTCCCAGGAAGTAATCAGTTTGTTCTATCTCGGCATAATGGACCTAGGTTCTAGTCCTGCTTCTGCCCCTTACTAGCTGTGTGATGTCAGGTGAGTTATTTAACTTCCCCAACCTTCGTTTCTCTATCTATGAAATTGGGTAGTACTAATAGTCCCTCCTTGGTACCATTGTCATGAAGATCCAGTGAAAAAATTCCTGTCAAGCCTTAGCCTAGAGCTGGCTGGCAGCAAATTGCAGTCAGCAGTGGCTGTTCATACTGAGTCCCTGTCCAACACTGACCGTTACATTAGCCAGAGTGCAGAGCATCTATCTATCTAGTCGTATAAGACAGACCAAAACTGTGATCATTTGTGTTCTCCAGCAAGACGTGTTACAGGGTCTTTGTTCTTATTCTTTTTCCCATACTTCTGTCCTTTAACCTCTAACAAAGCCAGGCCTCATTATTTCAAGCAGAATTTAGAACTGTAAGACAAGCTATATTTACACTTTTGTTTCTTTTCAAAAAAAGAAAAAAAAAGCTCAAATGAATAAGACCTCTTTCAGAGTTTTCCTTTCCTTTCAAAATCATGAACTGGGGAAAGACTTGTGGGATCTCCTTTGCTGGATCAGGGTATTTGGTTAAGAAGGTGGCAGGCCTCTGAGAGGTAAGGTGGGTACTGTGATGTGTAAATTGTAATGCTAATAACTATGCATTTATAGGAAGAAATAAAGAAAAACAAGGGTCTTTCCAAATCCCTAGGCTGCCCTAAGCTATGTTCCTTCCTGATGTCAAAGAGGTATTGCTCACCTGGGGGTGGGGGGCCCTCCTGCCGCTTCCTTCTCTCTCCTCCCCTCCCCCTTTGTCTTAGGAAGCCAGATTTTATGTATTTGAGCAGCCAGTGTTCCTTCGTTTTACCTGACTCATTCCAATTAGTAGCTGTTCACCTCGGGGGAGCATAATTAAGAGGGGGGAAAGGAATTAAACAAATTGTGAAGGTGCAGTAATAATGAACAGGGACCACAGGACCATTAATAAGTCTGCAGTGTAGATACTCCTGCCTGTTCGTTGTTGGGGGGGGGGGCTGATGCTGCAGCACTTACCTGGGAGAGAAGAGCTCTGCATGGCACGCCTGCAGAAGACTGGGCCCCCAGAGCTCAGGGCCTTTTGGCTAAAGTACTATGTACTGTGTGACATCGTGGGAAGGCCACACATGGGCTCTGGGTCCCCTAGCCCTGAGTGTGAAGTGTGGCTTCACCACTAAACAGCTGTGTGATCTTGGCGAATTACAATAACTTTCTGAGACCGGTTCCTAACCTGAAAATGTAGATCATAGCACTATCTTGCAGAGTTACCTTTCAAATATGTATGTAAGCCATGAAAGTGACTAGGTTATAGTAGCTCAATAAAAGTTCCTTTCCCCTCAGGAGGATTCAAACTAAAGATATCTTTCAGGCAAAAGGTCATTATTTTGTCACTGCCTTGACAGTAGCAACAGAACCTCCTTTTTTTTTGCAGGAGAGAAGAAAGAAAAAGTAACTTTTACTCTTCCAGGATGTAACTGATAAAGTCAGATAGTGCGGTAATACCCAGGGAACAAAGGCCTAGTAGGGATGTGGCCTGTTCTGTTAATCCAGGATGTACAACGGCATCCTGCAAGTGCTGTCGGCCACACGGGAGCAGTGACACAGTTACTGTGGCCTGCCTATGCATGAATTTGGTCACAGCTGTTAATATAAGCACTGCTTGCATTTAATTATGTGTGTTGTTGGTTCTGTACAGGTTGGGTTTAATTGCTGTTTAAAATGTCTTCAAAATAGCGCTATGGTTCAGCCTCGAAATGTAAGGTCCCTATGAATGCCGAAAGCTACCCGAGCGGGAAGGCAGGTGTACATTTGCCTGAGTGAAGCAGATGTTTGTATTCAAATTTTCTAGAAGAGCAGCAAAACAAGTTCTCTCTCAGACCTGAAAGAGAAGATCACTTTTAGTAGTTTTGTTTTGTTCTGTTACTGAGATATCCTTGGAAAAATGTGGACATTGATGATGCGAAATCAGAAAATTCTTCAAATGAGTTAAACTCTGAATGCAAAGAAGTTCTTTAGGAGTAACTTACCCTATTAATTTTTTTTTAATTTTTCTTTCTTTTTTTTTGTTTTCTTTTTTAAGAGACAGAATCTCACTTTGTCGCCCTTGGTAGAGTGCCATGGCTTCACAGCTCACAGCAATCTCCAGCTCCTGGGCTTAGGCAATTCTCTTGTCTCAGCCTCCCAAGTAACTGGCACTACAGGCATCCACCACAACGCCCGGCTATTTTTTTGTTGTAGTTCAGCCAGGACCGGGTTTGAACCCGCCACCCTCGGTGTATGGGGCTGGCGCCCTACTCACTGAGCCACGGGCGCTGCCCTTGTGATAAGAGATTTTTTGCATTTGTCATTCTAAGTGATTAGAAAGCACTGTAGCATTGTTTCCTTGGTAGTTTTTCCATTCTTAGGGGTATCTTAAAGAGGAAAGGCGCCCTTCAGAAGAAAGCAAGGAGCAACTCTACTGAACTCAGTGGTAACTGTGGGAGGCAGGAGCGTACTTGGGAGTCAGAAACCCCACGATGACGCAGTGATGTATGTCATGTACCTCCCATTCATCATGGAGTCTTGGCCCTTTTTGCCAGTGTTCTGCAGGTGTCCTAGACGGAGGTATTCTTCAGAACCAGGGCTGGAATAAGAAACCATTCCATGAGTGATAGGCTGGACCCAGGATGCCAGCCATGCCAGGGCCCCAAAGAGAACATATTTGGATTTGACAGTCACTTACTGAGTACCTGCCCTGTGCTGTTCTTGTGTCCCCCACAGATTGTCCTAATAACACTTTGCTAAGAAATTATATCACAAAAATCCTGAAAGATGTCCACTGTGGCAGATGCTGCCCTTTTGGAAAGTACTTTGTTAACATACAACAAAAGATACAAAAAAACAGTCCTGCCCTTTGATTTGGTAGTTTCGTGTCTGGGAATTTGTGCATATGAAGTTGTTCATTTTTATTATAATGTTATTTATAATAGTGAAAAGATGGAAGCAACTTAATGTCTAACTTTAAGGATATCATTCAATAAACTATAATATATTTATACTTGGAATAACTATTATGCAGTTTTTAAAATAATAAGCACAAAGAGTACAGGGCAGTATGGGAAATGTTAACATAGCCAATGAGAAAACAATAAAATGTATGTACTGTATGATTCCAAGATATAAAATTGTTCGTGTAGGCCAATTTTAGAAAGAAATAATACAAATATTATAGTCCTTACATTGAGGTAATGTAAGCATAGAGCAGTGTTTTTTTTCTCTCAAATGTGTTTTTATAATTAAAAGACAATAGGTTTCCAAGAAAATGAGTCAGTAGCTATAATAATTATTCAAGTATATTGAGAATGGAAATGTTTCCAGAACATACCTAGAATGACCCAGCTCTGTACTTGCCACATGAAGATGTTAAGGAGACTCTGGATTTCTTTTGCTTTCCTCTCTCTGCATTTGGAATTTGTAATTATGTATTTGTAGAGCAAAAATGTAGTAGATGCAGGGAAGTATTTGAGCTTTGTAAGCAAATGATCACAATGTAAAAGGTATTTGTCCAAATTTGCATTCATTCAAAACATGGAGCTGCTGTGATTTCAGAATAAACGTGTTTAAAATATTTTCTAAACACAGAGCTATTGCAATCCTAACAATACTTGGCTAAGAAATTATACTTTTACGATAGGCCGTAATTACTCTTTAGAATATTATTGGGCTTTAAAAATGCTCACCTAAAGATTCCTGAAGAGTGAATCCCATCTTATCCTTTCTTGCATCTGCAGTCACTTCTATGAGACTCCTTTTTCCTCTGTTTCAGCATATGGCTGATTTTTGTCACAGGACAAAAGGGCATGGCATTAAAACCTACGTACATAAGAGCCTATGGTTAAATTATAAAGAGGGTTTTTGCCATAGGTATTTATTTTCACCTTTATCTCATAGTCGTATGAATGTCTTTTTCTATATGTTAACTCATTTGTTGGATTTTCAGTTCTGAAATTCTAATTAGAACTCAGTCAATGGACAATTGCATGATTAAATGTAGGAGCTGGAAAAATTGGTAAGGTTTAGTTAAATATCATGGATTTGAGCTTTTCTCCCTTTCATGTGTTAGGCTGTGCTGTACTTCTGGACACATGAATAAGTGGCCATTTTTCTGGAATTCTGCTCTCTCCCTGCTTCCTTTTATTGCATTAGGCAAGGTCCCACTAGATGAGACATTTGCAGTCTTAAGACTTCCTGCCAGGGTTCAGACTTTGTATTTTTGACATTGAAGCTGTCGTGTTCCTGAAGCTACTTAATTAGAAACACATTCATTTCAGTGTACACTGGAAAAAGCTTGGACAGCAGAGCCAGACACACTGGGAAGTTTGAGCATTTGTGTAGCTGGCAGCTAACCTAATGGTTTACAGCTTAAGGGAAAAAAATATCACAGGGCATTTCCTTGCCCCTAGAAGCGAAGAGAAGCTGAATGTGCACAGTAGATACCTTTATAAAAAAGAAAAAGAAAGAAAGAGAAGAAGAAAGAAAAGGACAACTCCACTTTCACTGCAGTTGTGTGTATAGTTTGTTCTTTAGTTTTTAGCTATTATTCCATACAAAAGTCTTCTAGAAGAATAGTACCCAAACGGTGCTGCTAATATTCAAGTCTGTTTTACAGTTTCCCAAGATATACTACTGCTGAGATCTATATTAAGGAAAAAACATTTTATATTCTGGGGGAAGGATTTTTGCTTGAAGAATTTTATTTGTTGGATAGTAATGAGAGAATTGTGTCCTTTCTTGTTTTTAAATGTTTGAGCAGTTTTACAGTGTGCATCTGATGTTTGAAACCTTTTCTTGCCTATCCATTGTTTTCAGGATAAAGACGAAACTCCTTAGTATTCAGTTGGAAGCAAACCTGTCCTGCCTCATTACTTAACTACTCCCTATTGCCCCAGCCTTGTACCCAAAGAGCCATCCTTGTCTACACACTTCCACGACACCAGCTGCCCCAGAAAAGAAGTACCTGGCCACCCAGTCTTAGCCAGGTCTCTTTCCTCTAGGGTCGTGAGCACCCTGTGTACATTTCATAGGACACATCACGTTCTAGACAGACAAATGGAAACACTGCCAGTCACTACCTTCCTCTCTGCTCTGTGGCCTCCCTAACCTCTCCCCAAGAAAAACATTGCCTGGGAGGTGAGTGTGAGGATTTTAGGGTCCACATTACAAAGTCAGCATGGCGTGAAGGAAGAAATGGGTACTTAGGAGTCAAATCCCAGGTTTACCACTGACTTTGTTGAGTGACAATAGATAAATGATTTACCCTCTCTAAGTCTCTTTCCTCTTCTGTAAAATGGGGATAGTAGCCACCCTGCAAGGTTGTGTGGATTAGAAAAGATGAATATTAAGTTCCTCATAGAACAGCTAGCACGTTTGTCGTTGATAGGTAGCTTGAATGAGAATGTTTACACAGAGAGAGAGAGAGACTTCTGAAACCAAAGGAAGGACCTATTTATTCAAAACACCCAGATTTTAAAACCTCTGGAGTTTTCATCCTCTTGCTCTCACTAACTTAGAGGCCTCGTTGTCCTGTGAATCAAGCAGTTGGCAGAGGCTTTATGAATTGTCGTGTCCTTGTGTGGCATGTATGGAACTGGGGAGGAGATGCCTGCTGGCGGCTGTCCAAGTGCTTTGTCCAATCAGAATGGACATTAAGTCGCATCTTTTGATCGCAGAGAGAAACACCAAATAAAAAAGTCACTCTTTTTTAAAACACATCATGCCCTCCATTTGACCCGAACTGCTTTTTCCGTTGTAATCACAGCAATAATGGCTCCCGTTTGTATCAAAAACTATACTCATTGCTGGACATATATTTTCCCTCATTCCAATAACACCATGCCAGTCTGATTCCAGCATCCCATTTTCAAGATAAGGCGACAGAGGCTGTGCAGTTGCAGGGCTGCTACTTAGGGTCTGACACCAAGGGTGATTTTTGATCCAGGTTGATTTCCTTCCTGTCCTCCAGCACCACCACCCCCAATGCTGTTTCCAGGGCTGCCCACATTTTGAAATTCTTTTGAAGTTTCTAAGCTTGGGAACAAAATGTCATATTAGGGTTTTTGTTGTGAAAGGAAATGTAACT
Organism: Perodicticus potto; assembly: GCA_963574655.1. Lineage (NCBI taxonomy): Eukaryota > Metazoa > Chordata > Mammalia > Primates > Lorisidae > Perodicticus > Perodicticus potto. The sequence goes on along the minus strand of CAUYRH010103058.1, from coordinate 15,427 downwards.
GTGCATACGTTTATTAAAACAGTTTTTCTCCAAATAGCGAACCGTCTGTAATATTCTGTCAGAAGCAACAGACATTAAAGCAGCCGTGTGTCTCTGTTTCTCTTCACAGCGCTCCCATGCCCTACCTCATAGGAATCCATTTAAGTTTAATGGAGGTAAGTTGGCTTCTTTCCTCCCCAGATTGCTCTGCTCGGGGGGTTTTGTTTTGCCGTGTGCTGGTGGAAAGGCAGTCTCAGGATTCCCGGCGCTGCACGTGGGAGCGTGCTGAGGCATCGCCGTGTGCAGAGTCCCTCCGCAGGTGCACAGAGCCGAGTGTTCAGCCAAGATGCCCACCCCGGGCTCCTCCCACTTTGCATGGAGATTGTCAGTTTTCCTGGGGCGAGGGAGTGAGAGTCAAGGAGGCAGGAGGAAAGGGTTCTTCAGGGAGTTGAATGAGGCAAGGGAAATGATCCACTTTTCAAAAGGATGTTTATTCTAAATCCCCGTAACAATCTTGCATTTTTCGTCATAGGAGATGTGTTCTAAAAAGTGTATAGAAGTATGAAGAAGGAAATTAAAATTATCCACGATACCATTATTCCCGATGAAACCACTGTTAGCATTTTACCATTCTCCTGGTCTTCATTCGGTGACTATATCTGTTGTATACATGCATAACTGATATGTTTCAGATAATTTTATATCTTTATTTAACATTAGAGTGTGCTTTTATCTACTCTCGGTAATAATTTTTCATTTGCTACCTCTCATTCCCATTATTTGGATATACCACAACTTAACCATTTTCCTATTGTTGGACACTTGGGTTGTTTATCATTTTTCGCTTATAAATAGCATTTCAGTGAACATCTTTATGCATAAGGCTCTATCTGCATTTTGCCTCATTTCCTTAGCAGAGAGCCCCTAAAGTAGAAATGCTTGGTCAAAGCTATGAATCTGATGCCAGATTGCTTTCTGTGTGGCTGTACCAATTAGATAGCAGTTCTTTAAAGGACTTTTCTGTGCTTTGTAAGTGCCATTACTTTGTAGCCGTGAACCCTGAGCCTTTTCCTCCTCGGAAGAGAGCTTAAATTTGTACTAGAGCAAAATGAGGCATGGGAAGGAGGGGCTTGCCTGTTTTGCACAGGAGATAAGCTCTCGGAGGGAAAATCTACAGCCATGTCCGTCTGTGATGGTGCTTTGCATGTCTTAAAGGAAGTGCTACTTCTCCTCTTCTGTTCCCTTCATTTCACGTCGACGAGGACCACCTGCTTCTTCACTAACTGTTGCACACTGTGCTATTGTGCTTACGAAAATGAAAGAAGTTGGTTATCGAAAAACCTGTTTGTTTGACATTGAGAATCTTGATCAAAATAGACCACAGAAATCTGCTCAAATTTCTAATTTGACAGGCCGGCCATGTGGCTCCTACATTCTGTTAACAGTTCCTCCTTGTCATCACCCAGCCCTAAGCACATACAGTACACAGTTTATGGACTATCTGGGATGATGTATTTAGATCAGATTGAAGAGATTTCTTCTGTGTTTTACCTTTGTTTGTCAGGTTTGGGGGATCTATTCAAAGCTCCTGTATGGAAAATTGAAATTCAAAGTGAATGCTTTCTAATGGGCCTTTAGTGCTAATTGTGGTAGGGTTTGAAACACTTATCTACCGACTATTTGGTCTATCAGAGTCCACAGTTCCCTCCTGCCTGTCGTCTTCCCTCCTGCCGACCAGCCTGTGCCCGCACAGGCTCTCTCACACCCCTTTCGTGTCCCAGCACCTTCCGCATTCTCCAAGTCTCTAATCCGGCCTTCTCTTCTCCACATGCCCTCTAGTCATCTTGTTTGAGGCTTTTTGCTTCCTCTGCCAAGTCAATGACTCTCAGCTGTGATTCTAATGCAGCCCACTTCTCTAAACTTGAGGATCAAGGTTGCAAATGCCAAGTGAATTGCACTTGGGTGTACTGTAGATATTCACTCAGTCTCCCCCAAACAATTTATTATCCAAACACAGACACACTCCAAGCCACTCCCCTTCCCTCCAGTGTTCCCTGTCCCCAGGAATGGCACCACTGCCTGCAGCAGCACCACACCTGAGTGTGGCTGATAGCTCCTCTTCCTCATCTTTCTAACAGGGTCTCTGACATGTCTTCCGCCCTGTCCTTTCCTCACCGCCTTCATTGACACTTTTCTGCATTTCTTGCAAAGCCTCACTCATTCATTTTAATAAGCAAAATGAGGGCCTCTTAAGTTTTAAGTGTTTAACTAGGTCCTGGAGGTGAGAAGATGAGTTTAAAATTCAGCTCATCATCCTGACATGGTGCAGGTCACCCTCCACCTGGTCACTCTAGACCCCTGGGCTATAACACTTGGTTAGGAGCCTTCCAATCTCCCTTCACATGGCCCCTGAGTCCTTCATGGTCCACTGCCTTACCACTGTCTCCTGTTAGCCGGCACTCTGGCTAATGGCTGAGCACATCAGCACAGATATTCCCACACATCGGCATGGATAAGCCCAGCCCGTCTCCACCTCTTCCAAGAAGTCCTCTGTTTCGTTGTCGTCTTTCACCTGTGGTTCCTCTTGCTCTGAATAATAGCTGATGGCTTCCTTGTTCCTCTCTCCATCATCTCCTGGAGGGAGAGTACTTAGGGAACGAGGACTGTGCATTATTCACTGCGGTGTCCCCAACACCAAGCAAGATGCCAAGTAGGTGGCACTGTCTGAGCAAATGCTCTCCAAAAAGAAAGGTTGAGTCAGTGCTTGGAAAGCTGTCACTTGGAGCACATTTAGAAGCCCTCTAATAGGCATCACTTTTCAGGCAATGCAGTGCCATAATTTTACTTAAAGGTTGGAGAAATTTAAAAAAAATTTTTTTTTGAGACATTCTCACTTTATCACCCTCAGTAGAGAGCCCTGGCGTCATAGCTAACAGCAACCTCTAACTCTTAGGCTCCCAAGAAACTATAGGCAGCTGCCACAATGCCCAGCTATTTTTTTTTTTTTAAGAGATGGGGTCTCACTCTGGCTCAGGCTGGTCTCGAACTCCTGTGCTCAGGTGATCTATCTGCCACAGCCTCCCAGAGTGCTGGGATTACAGGGGTGAGCCACGGCACCCAGCCAGGAAGTACATTTTTTATTTTTTATCTGATTGTAAGTAATTGAAGGCTTTTGTAGTAAAATGTGCACTGCAAAATATGCATGGATTTTGAGTCTGAAACTTGAGACAGAGTTTTGCACTTATATGAATGGGCGTAGGTCTGCTCTGCACGGCCATTAAAGGGCTTTAAGTGAGAAGGTTCAGGAAACACTGGCCAAGATCAATCTTAGGCCTATTGATTGAGGTTGAAGAGCAGTGTGCTACTCTGCACTCCTGTGTGGTCAGCACAAAAATAAAAACAAAAATGGGAGTCGCCCCGCTCTTGAAACCAGAAGACACTTTCTGAACAAAGAAGCATTTCCTGGGAATGCTGGGCATCATGAACTACCCAATTTTGAAATTGAGTTCCATGATCTCCTTCCTTGACCTTCAGCTCAGACTCAGAGTGCCCTCGTTGTGCTGTCTGTCTGGGCAAATCTGGTTGTACGGTGCCCTTCGGGTGAGAAATGCTTCCCCTGAGATTTCCTCCAGGAACCTTGGCCTTTAATGCTTGGGGAGGAGCTCAGACCTGGGGCCAAAGGAAAGCTCTTTAAGGAAGGAGCTCGGGAAGGCCCATCTCGTCTCGCTACACTAGTTTTCTTACTGGCAATTCAGCAAAAGGCTTATTTTTGACTGTCTTGTTATTTTTTCTTGAAAGCTATAGGCACCTTATTATGCCTTTGCATATGTGCCAGAATTTTTTAAACTTCAAATGAATGTGGCAGATGTTCATAAAAGTTTAGAAAAAGCTACCATAGGAAGACTTTTTAACCATTTTTATGGCACTCAAATTTGTTACACAAAAAGAAATAGAAATTATAACCTAGTGTTCTCATTTGAAAAAGGGTTCTTTTGGGGAGAGACCCAATTCCAGGCTTCATGCTCCCACAGGATGCCACTGCTGTTTGTTAAGTGGTAACCTAGTCACCTTAAAGAGTCCACTTTCCTTCTAAAGTGACAGGTTTACACCTGATCGTCATTCTTCTCTCCCTTGCTTTTTATAGTCTTTCTCCCATTTAAGCAATTTGAGGCTAGTGGCAAGTTAGCAGGATAGCCAAGGAGGGTATTGGCATAGACCTAGTTTCTTCTTGGAGAGAACGATCATGTTAGCTGGCAGCTAGGAAATCCCAAAACACGGCCAAATTACACAGTGACTGTGTCCTTTCATTCAAGTGATCTCAATTTACTTCAAGAAACATTTATGCAGCCCCTCTTCTGTGCCATCTCTGGTAGCAGATGCCGGGTCATGTCTGGTAGAGGGTGCCTCTCCTATTTGATAAATGGAGACTTTCTTCCCCGAGCCTCATGGGATGCTTTGTGTATGGACCTCAGAGGGACATGAGGGATTTATCCAGATACTTTATATCATTCCTGGTGGAAGGGTGGTCAGGAAGGAGGAAGGAAGGGCAATAGCAAGGATGCAGTTGCAGAGAGAGGCTCGGATTGGCTTGTACACAAAGCTCCACTGATACACAGCCGCAATGAGGGACGGGAGTTAGAATGCGGGCTCCAGATTGTAGACCCCCTACTTCCTGCTTCTGTGGTCCTGGACAAGGAAATTGACCTCTGCCTTTGTTTTGTCACCTGTCAACTGAGGGTAGCGGCTGTGTCTCCCTTACAGTTTCATTGAGAGGACCTGGTGAGATAATGTGTACAGATGCCTGGCACAGTACCTGGCACATAAAGAGCTCAACAAAGGTCAACTAACATTGCTGTTTTTATTTCTTTATTGGCTTTAAAACCATTTACACTTTAAGCTGATGGCTTTGAAATTGTGTTTCAGGAACTCTTAGGTTCCCAGGGTCATCTTCCTCTTTCCCTAGGGAAAGAGAGTTTCAACAAAATTCTTTTATTCCTGCCTCATTTCGTCCTGGTTTGCAGGGCACAGGTACTACACTGGGGTTGAGAAGGACACTTCTGTAGAATTTGATAAGTGTCAAATTTATCAAATTTATCAAATCTCCAGAATTTGGAGACCCCCGCTTGACCACATCCTTACCCTGTTAACTTCAGGCATGATCCCTTGTCTTTCTGTGTCTTACTTTCTTCATCTACAAGAGCTGAGTCCTTATATACAGCACATCCCATTGCAGTTACATACAGCACATCCCATTGTCTGGCATGTGGGGACACGTTATACCTTCCTTTCCACAGCCATGTTTGAATCACCTTCTGTGTACCAGGCATTGCTGTATAAGATGGTGAATGTGACCTAATCTCTGCCTTCAGAGTTTTGTCTAGAGCAGAAGCATACAGTTAGGAAGTAGTGGCTGTGAATTTGGGTTGCCATAGGCCCTGACAGGAGAGACACTGACTCTGAGCCTGTACTTCTCAGGGGAAAAGAAGACTTAAATTGGAATCTAGCAGATGAGTAAGACAGAGGGTAAACCAGGGGAACAGGAAACAGCGTCTACAAAGACTTGAGGTGTAGACCCGGGGGCTTTCCAGGAAGTATGAGTAGTTCCTTCTCTGATAGGAGCATAGAACTGAGGTAGACAAGCAAGGGCAAGCCCATCCAGGGCCTTGGAAGCTGTGGTAAAGAGTTTGAACTTTATAGGGCAAGGGAGAGCCATTGAAGGGTGTAAATAGAGGGTCAGGCCTTCTCCTTCTGGGCCATTAGAAACACAGTCCTTCCATATAAAATGCTTGGCAACTCCTTAACCCTGTTAATAAAGTAAATTGATATTTGTAAAGATCAAGGTAATTCTTAAGGAAATTGCGCACCAGAACCATGTGTATAAAATTCAGATGTGTTAGCATCCCAAACCTGAGCTTCTGAGTGGTTCCTTTACTACCAACCGATGGCAGAGGTGTTTGTAGTGATGACTTTCTTCAAGGTTTTAAGCACCACTTTTACTAGATTTTGTCTTTTCCTCTCTGTTTTCAAGTGCGTTTTATGGAATAGATACTCTTTCTACACTCGAGTTTAAGGGTATAAATTTAGAGTGTATACTGAGTGGTAGTTCCAGGCAGTAGAAACAGGGGGAGTGAGACCCAGGAACCAAACTGGCAGGCTCCCAGCGACGACGTCTCCCCAAGCAATTGCCAAAGCCATGTGACGGTGCACCGGTGCACGGGGAGGCTGGCCGGGCTGATCAGCCTTTCTCTTTCTCACCATCATTATCTAGGAAGGCTTAGCCATGGGTCCCTAGAAGCCTAGTCTTACGAAAATACTAAGTGCTTGTAACAGCACTGAGCCACCATTCCGGGGACAGCATCCAGGTACCAAATCAAAGCTCAGTTTAGTCTCTGGAATGCAGAGGCCACTTCTGTCTGGGTCTGCAGTGGGGCTCCCAATTTAACTATGGGGCTTTTACACAAAAAAACAGGATTCACATATTTACAGACAGGGAAAGTAATGGTTTTTTTTTTTTTTTCTTCGCATTTCAAAGAACCTGAATTTCTGTCAATCGATTTAGCACTATTTTAACTAGTTTTTTCTTTTCATTTTTCCCCTGGGCATAGAAAGTCTTTAATCCTTTGTTCCCTTGGGGTTTTTTTTTTTTTTTTTTTTTTTGGTATTTATTTTTAAACAGTTTCATAGTGAGTGAAGAAGAGTGCTTCTTGTTTACCATTGTGCTATTTTGCTGCTTCACAAGACTCCACACGTAGACAGAAGTAAGATGTAGTTCACATTTGCTGATGCTGCAATGGATGCGGAACTCAGCCACGATCAGAATCAGATAAAAGTTGACTTGTATTATGTGTTCTTATAAGAATGGAGACATTCTGTGTAAGACGTACAGTACTAAGTGATCATATTCTTGCTTTATAGGAAGGTGGTAATTTGTATGAAAATTCTGACCTAGTAGTTTCAGTCATAGGTTCATGGGGAGAACTTGGGCAAGAAAGAAGAGGGTCGTGGGGAGACTTTGACATCTTCTTAGTACTTTAGTGCCCGAGACTATTGGGGACTTTACCTGTTGTCACTCTTGAGCCTGCCTCAGACTGCGAAGTAGGAGATAGCCACACTTACAGATGGGGAAGCTGAGGCTCTGAGAGGTAAAAGGCATTTAGCCCTCTGGATGTATACATCCCACATCCCTCAATAATATTCAGGAAAAAAAAAATAAGATTACAACAATACAAAATATACCGATACAAACCCAATATAGTAGAACAACTGCTTACATAGCATTTACAGTGTAGTGGGTATTGTAAGTAATGCGGAGATGATTTAAAGTATAAGACAGGATGTGTGTAGATTATATGCAAACACTACACCATTTTATGTCAGGGACTTGAGCGTCTTCAGATTTTAGTATCCATGGCGTGTCCTACAGCTAGTCACCCATGGATACTGAGGGACAACTGTGTCTGCACCCAGCTGTGAAAGGTTTGTCAGCCCTGTGTACCCCTTCAACAGGCTGTGTGGATTATGCCTGGCCCCACCCCGATCCTGGGCAGAGGTCCCACCTGTCCCTAACTGAGCTTTTCCTTCTCTGGGTTGTATACTGGGGATCAGGGTGGGAGAAAGGAGGGCTTGCTGCTGGTAGCCCCATGTTCCTCCAGAGACAAGCACTGAGTCTACTTTTGCCCAGTTACTTGACCTACCCAATACTCGATTCTCATATCTATAAAACTAAGGTGATAGTGTCCATCTTAAAGAGTCGTGAGAATTAAATGGTACAATGGATAAGAAAAGTTGTGTTTTTTTTTTAAATACCAGAGCAAACATTCGTCTTCGTAGTTAGTAGTTTAAAAGTAAGAGGTAAAGGTTAGATCAATGAAGCCCTGGAGATGACTTGATTTTGTAAGGAAAAAATTAATTAGACAGTGGCTTGGTTTCCTGGAGTTTTCTTAGTGTGCTGTATATTATCATGCATAATCATCACATGTGTGTGTCTGTCCTATCCAGAGGATGCAGTGTGCACATACAGCAAGCTCTGTTCCCCGTAGGCCCAGAAGAAGGCCCTGGGGTTAGCTAATGATTCCCCTAGAAGCTCTCTCCTCTTTGCAGTGGCATTTGCTCTTAAAATGAATATGATTCTTAAATACCACTTATCCTAATGTTGGAATTCGTTTACTGTAAAACAATTTAAAGCTCTAGTAGTAATTTCTGTAATCAAAGGGAACAAGTGCTTCTGGTGGAGTTAAGTGTCTCTTGCAGTCAGTACGTTTTCAGTCTAATTTGTGGTGACTGAAATGTTCTCTTGTGAGATGGGATAGCCCTTTGTTACAGATTAGAAAAACTGAGTAATTATGAGGGAATCCCAGTAGAAAATGTGAAACCATCACTGATGCTTTTGTTTCCTGATTTGTCTATCATCACTTATGTCATTATGTGTAAGTTCCATTTAGCAGTGTTAAAATTGACTTCAGACGAAATTTAACGTTTATAAATTGTTGCCAAGAGAAGCTTGAACGATCAAGTTCTACCAGATGAAGGTAAGGAACAGCATGCAGGGCGCTGTGTAGTAGATTGGAAAGAGCTCTTGGGCTGGAGTCATATATAGAGTTGGGTTCAAATTCTAGCCCAACCACTAATAGGTCAATTTAAATAAGATCCTTTTTTGGAAGGAAAAATCAGTTTGTGAGGAGGAAAAGATACAGTTACTACATCACACAGCTTGGCTACTTTGTACACAACTGCTGTTATGTTATCCTCTTAAGAGATGCTTGTTAGAATTCCTACAAATAATAATCTCAACCACTGAGTGAGGTTCTGTTATACTAATGTACATGGCACTTTGGCCCTATAATTTCTGATTGCCACCACTTTGAGGGAGGTTCTCCTGTTTTGCAAATGGTTATGCTAAGGTGCCTCTTGGAGTCTCATACTCCTCACTTAAAATATAGGTAGAATCCTGTTTCATAGGAGTTTTTAAATGTAGAATAAATGAGAAAATACATGAAAACACCCGGATTGGTGCCTGAGACTTGATGGGCACCAGATCAATGGAAGTGATTATCAATGTTATGTGGGTATAGCAATGATATATTTTTCTTTAAAAAAGGTAAAAGACTCACCTACCTAAGATTGACACTGCTCTGTTTTCAGCCTCTTTATTTTTTTAATGAGGGACTTTTTCTAAATCAGCATTAGCTTAAAGGCACTTTTAAACTGAGCCTAGCCACGTGGGACTGGTGACTTCTTTTCTAAACTCCTCGCAAGTGATTAGGGGTGGAGCCACTGTGGGAGCTCGGAGACCAGCAGCATGGTGATTGAAGAGCCATACCCTTGGCCTAGACAAATCCCACTAGGAATCTGGGCGCATGTGGTTTTGTTTAGCACCGTGCTCAGCAGACTCATGGTATGGGTTTGTGACCATCAGGCGTTTGTTGTTGATATGTGAGGTCACCACAGTAGGGGTGTTTGTCAACCAAATTAAACTTCCTCTTAATGGCCTAAAATAATTGAGTCGGAAGGCCTTTAAGTGGGCCAGGGCAATGCGTAAATAAGCTAAAATCTGGCATTTTCTGCACAACTAGTGTGCGTTGTTTTGTTTTTGTTTTGCTTTTGTTTGAGGAAAATGTGCATAGACCACAGGCTTTTTTGGCAGGCAGTGAGCCTGACTTTGAATCCCAACTCCACCATTATTTTTGTAATTTGAGCAAGTCACCGAGCTGCTATGGGTATGTGCCTTAACGTCCCTATCAGCAAAGTGGGGATCCCCTTCGTAAAGTGGTGCCAGGTAGAATTAATACGGCTAATGTGCCATGCACTTAGTAGGCCCTCACCCGATAGAGATGTTATTATTGATATTCCCAGCAGGCATCTCAAGAAGACAGCTGAATAATACTTATGTACAGAGTGGTCTAACTGTGATGTGTGCTACCCATGTTGTTTTTTCCCTGCTAACATGATTTCTCTGTAAACTGCTCTGTGTACTACATCGAATATCCATAGAGGAAAGTATTATTAAAAATGGAGTATATACAGATGGCTTGATTCTCTGCTGATTTCAAAATGAATTTAAAGTTGAATAGTTAACATATATGCCATTTAGGCTACAAAAGTAATGGGTTTTTTTCTTTGCCCCTTGGATTCAGGCATTAATGATCTAAGCTCAGGCCTTTGCAGGCGAAGCTTGGGGCCACTATGCTATGTTTATTTAGAAACAAAGACATTGGTTCGGGGCTTTTCTTAAGTATGGTGAACAGTTGCATTAAGTTTTGTTTTGTCGTTAGAAATTATCAACATCCCAGAGAATAGTTTGTTTGTCTTGTTAAAATCCTTCCCTCCACAAACCCAAATATCTGACAAAAGCTAAAAGGTGCCAACTGGAGCTGCCTGCACTCCTGGACATTTCCTTAGCCAAATATCATTATCTGTTAAACCTTGGTGTGTGGGAGGCAATTGTTTTGAAAGATGTAGTGATAATAAGCTTACATTCTCCCTCTTCAGCACTTTGACTGCAAATATTTTACACTGACCGAATGGGTTAAATTATGAAGCTTGATAAGTACATATGCACACTACCCATCCCTAGCTTTAGAAGAAGGGTAAAAAAAAGAAAGAAAGAAAAAGATAGCTATGATTTTTGGAAGTCATCCCAATTTTTAAAAATAAGAGAATTTGGACATTTTGGCATATGGGGTTTTTTAAATGAAATTTCATGGAACTGAAAACAGTCAATTTTAGGTTTCCAAAAATTGTTTAGATTTTCACTGGTATAAATTTGCTGCACATGGTTTTGGGGAAGTTCTGAGAGATGCATTTGGGACTTTGGGGTTGGGTTTTGTTTTGTGTGTGTGTGTGATTTGTGATTGTGTTTTAAAATGTGATTTTTTTCCCCCTAACTTAAAGTATAAATCGGAGGAGACCAGACTTCCATTTCTAAGGACAGTTTAGGGTAATGGCTTCATGATGCATTGCTGAACAACTGGACTTGGGGCTGAATTAATGTGCCTCATTTCTGCCCCGTTTGGACACTGCACTGTGTATTCCTCTTCCCCCACCTTGGAGTTAAAATCTGCAGGCTGAAGGATTTAGGCTGTTCCATTAGCAGCAGCTGCTGGTGACAAGCACCACGAGAGTCACCTGTGTCGGGTCAGGCTTATTGCACATCAAGGTTCGGCAGTGTCAGTGTAGGAAGAGAGGGAAGATGCCCGGGAGGGGGCTCCAGGCCACCTGCCCTGTGAAGATCAAAGGGTTGAAAGGTCAGAGGGCACAGCTCCCTTAACCATATCTGTCTGTGCAATAGCTATTTCAGATTGTAAATCTTGGCAATTTCATTAAGTCCTCTTGGCTGCTACTGGGGCATTGCAATAATAAAATTTTATATCAGTTGCCTTTCCTGCCTCTGGCAGCCGGCTGATATGTTCTCTCAAGACAGGGTCGTCTTTATGAAAACATTTCCTGGAATGATGGGACCAGCACTAATGAAGCTTCAAATTGGGAAGTTGGGGTTCGCAGGACCTCATCCTCTGGAAGTGTTTTTTGGGTTTTTTGTTTGTTTGTTTAAGAAAAAAATGCCGTTTGGATAAATCCCATTTAGCAGCCATTTAGATTTATGTAGCACTTCTCTTCTGAAAAGCAGGTCACCAAAGTATTACCTATTGCTAAATGTTTAATCTCACAGGCAGGAGTAAGCCTCAATGCTGTTGCTTACTAAATAGCCACTGTTCTAATGACTCCAGGGTCCTTTCTTTGGGTCAGCCCTGAACAACTATACAGGTATTATTTCCCACTCAGCAGACCTTTTGGGTATTTTTAGAATATGTCTTTTGAATATGATTTTCCAAATATTTTTCCTAGATCTTAAAGTTGTTATGGACCTTTAGGGCTCCTTGGCTCTTGGGTAAGACAAATCACAGTAATAGCTGCCCCTTTACTGCCCATATGTTTAAGACCCCCTGTAGTTTGTTTGAAAAGTTAAGAGATTTTCACAGTGAAGGTGCCATTTCTGAAATTTAAAGTGTTCCTTTTCACCACGAGATAAGTTCACTCTGATTAAGTCCGTAATTCTCACTAAGCCATGTTTATGGGGGCAATAAACAATGTTTCAGCATGCTTGTTAAATTGGGTTTCCAACCTCTCCAGTCTTTAAAAATTGACATTTCAAATAAAAGGCAGGTGGAGATGGGAGTCAGGGTCTGCTGTGCTTAGTGATGAATGAATGATGGCAAATAGTAGTTATCTGGGAGGAATGAAGCCCTACTTTATGGTGGGGTTACCCCCAAACTATTTGGGGACTAGAGAATCAATATCCCTGTACACCTCAGAGAAACTTTTAAATTCAAGTTTCACGGTTTCAATTTGGATGGATGCTATTTTGAACTATTGCCAGATGCCTCATACTCATTTAATTTCCACAAGTCTGGTAGTAGTGGCTCTATTTTACAGATGAAATTTAGACACAGAGAGGTTAAGTAACTTGTCAAAAGTCACACAGCAAATAATTGGCAGGACAGGGTTTCAAACACAGTTACATCATGGTGCGGACTGCTTTGGTGTCTGCAAAAGAAAAACATTGTGTTTTGGTTTTGATTTTAGGATCTGCTTGCTACTGTGCTATCTAGCACTCTGGTAAGTCTGCCCATGGAGATTACAAAAGAAGTAGGTGACATGGCCACTGTCCTGTTTGAACACCAGGCTTTAGGGTCAAGGCACCCCAAGCTCAAATATTAGCTCTTTTATTATTCTGGAACCTGGGGCAAGTTATTTCACCTCTTGGAGTTTTAGTTTATTCTTCTGTACAATGGGTACAATAATGCCTATTCCACAATATTGCTTTGTGGATATTTTAAAATAATATATTCAAAAATATAGTATATTTTAAAATTCTATAATGCTTTATGGGTGCACTATAGTGGTAAATATTATTGCAATATATGTAACTATAATAAGGTTAAAATGGTCATTTTAAAGGCAAAGTGATGGACACAAGAAAAGGTTTAGGAACATCACTAAACAAGTTGTAATTGAGGGCCAAAGTATCTACTATCCACCATGGATTTAGAGACAGCAGCTTGCTCTGGGACCTTGAGGAGTCAGGGAAGGTTTTGTAAAAGAGCAAGATCTGTTGGGAGGCCAAGGCAGGTGGATTGCTTCAGCTCAGGAGTTCAAGACCAGCTCAAACAAGAGCGAGACCCCCATCTCTACAAAAAATAGAAAAAGTATCCGGGCACTGTGGCAAGTGCTGTAGTCCCAGTTATTTGGGAGGCTGAGGCATGAGGATCTCTTGAGCCCCAGAGTTTGAGGTTGCTGTGAGCTCTGATGCCACGGCACTCTTCCTGGGGCAACAGAGTGAAACTCTGTTTCCAAAAAAAAAGAAGAGCAAGATCTGGCGTCTGGCAGGATGGAGGTATCGTGTTGAGTTGTATCTGGGCCATGTTCCCTGTCTCATGAATCACCCCGCCATCTCTTCTCATTTTTGTACTTTGCAACATTGGGGAAAGGTATTGTCACCTTCTTTAATCCTGTTTTAAAACATGAGGAAAGTGAGTTTTCGGCCATGGCGAGGCTGCTTCAGTTTGAGGCAAAACAGTAGCAGAATTGGCAGCATGAATGGGCTCACCGCTTTGTTCTGGAGGGCAGGGAGGAGGCCTGGCTAGATGGAGGTGCCATGTTGGGTGGGCCTGTAGGAGCTCTGGCAGAACCCAGCTCAGGAGAAGCCAAAGCTCAGCACTAACTGAGCTTCTGCCCGACTATATGAAGCAGACTCTGTGTGAAGCATGTACTCTAGTCTACAGTGTCTCCTGCGATCTTCTCGACAGTCCTGAAGGTAAAGATTGTGACTCCCAGCTCACAGAGAGGGAAACTGATGCTAAAAGAGGCTGGAGACCCTCAAGTTCAGAGCTTGTGGTTTAATGGTTTCTGTTTCTTAAGACCCAGCACAAAGTTGATGTGAATGACTGGCCAAGTGAGTGAGTGAATGAATATCCGAAGGACGGGTGGTCAGGAAAGGAGCCACTGGAGAAAAAGCCCCTTTGTGACCTGGCTTGAGAATCCCTGGGCTTGTTAATGAGAGTCAGTGCTTATTACCTCGCAAGGGGTGGATTTGGCCTGACCTGGGAGGTGCTCACACCACTTCCCTCCCCTGCCAAGCTTCTGTTTCTGTTTAAAGCACGCTGGGAAATTCCAGCGGTGTTTTCAGGGCTCCTCTGAACTGTCAGGCTTAGATTTTTAATTTTGTGGAGCAGGAAGGAGCAAATCAGTGACTCCTGGCTCTAAAGAAAAGCCACTACGTTTATCAACTGCTTGGCAGCTCAGTGACCTTTGGGGTCTGAGGAAGGGAAGGAAAATGTCACTCTTCCCTCTGTGTGTATCTGAGATTTCAGGAGGGAATATAGAGTTTAGAATACCTCAATGTTTGCTTTTCCTTTCCTGTCCTTTCCACTTTCGCTCTCATTTCTCTCTCCTTTCCTCCTAGGAGGCCACCAGCTCCCCATGCTGTTCTTTGTTACGTGCTCATATATATGTGCATGCATTTGAGCACACGCTATATGTGCTGTGCAGAGAGAACACTGGCTCGTGGAACCCAGATTCAGATCCTTTCTCTGATACATATCAGTTGTAAGAACATGGGCACATTATTTAATCTCTTTAGCCTCAGTTTCCTCATCCACCAAATAGGCATGATTGTGTAAGAACCTCTCTCTCCTTAGGAATTTTAATGGAGTCTGAGCCAGGTATCAAACTATTTCAGGGCTTAATTCACCTGGTATCACCTAATAGAGGTCTGTTATAGTAAAGTTGCTTGGTATGTTCCCGTTGGTTGAGAAAAGGGTCAGAGCAAATAATGCCATGCATTAGGAAATACGAGATAACTGCCGTTGAGCTGGATTCAATGCCCAGTGCCACGGTTTCTCAGCCCTGTGACTTTGGACAAGTTAATCTACTTCTTCGGCCCTTGGTATCCTTCCCCCTCCACAGGAATGTCATGGGGATTAAATGACACCCAGAATGGGTGGGGCTGTGGGAGGAACAGAACAATTTATCCGCAGAATTATTAGTGGCCATGGTCGTGCTGTTGTAAGCATCAGTAAGATGATACGTACGGAGCATGGAACGCAGTCCTGGCACATGCTGGCCCCTGGCCCCTGTCATGCTGGCTGTGGCTCGGACCATCACATGACTGTGGGAGTGGTCAAGAAACAAATAGTCGGCTCGGCGCCTGTGGCTCAACGGGCTAAGGCACCAGCCACGTGCACCTGAGCTGGCGGGTTCGAATCCAGCCCAGGCCCACCAAACAACAATGCGGCTGCAACCAAAACATGGTCGGGCGTTGTGGCGGGTGCCTGTAGTCCCAGCTACTTGGGAGGCAGAGGCAGGAGACTCGCTTGAGCCCAGGAACTGGAGGTTGCTGTGAGCTGTGATGCCACAGCACTCTATCCAGGGTGACAGCTTGAGGCTCTGTCTC
>CAUYRH010103055.1:0-10289 GCA_963574655.1 Perodicticus potto | reverse complement strand
GTTACTGTGAGTTATTGAGCTATGACCCCACGGCCCTGACCCAACTACCCACGGCAACAGCTTGAGATTCTGTCTTTAAAAAAAAAAAAAAAAAAAAAAAAAAAAGATTTTTTTAAATCTCTGATTAGAAAAATTCAGACTTTTTACACAGTACTCTATGATGATTTGGGTTATCTAGGTAATTTCTACTCCCTGTTACTTATTATTTCTGTCCATTTTTCTTCATGTTAAATTTCTCTAATACAAAAATAAAGTATAATAAAATTTTAATTCTGTTTAACCTCACATTCTCCTCCAGACAATGCACATCTCTTCCTTTCATTTACACCATTTTATACATGTAGTTAATTGCCTCTAAGATTTTGCCACTTAGATACCCACACTTAAAATTACACTTAATATATTTTAATTGAAACTATTCCATGAAAATAGTCTGAAATCCTTTGTTTCCATTTCATGAATGCTGTCTGCCTCTGTCACCTGACTTATCCCTGATAAGCTCATTTCTTCTCTCTGAAATCTTTTAAGCAATAAAACACTAATTTCCATATATATATTTTAAATTTCTTTCTAATACATCTGGTTTATCCATCTGTGATTGTCTTGTTTAGAAAAGAATCAACTCTCATTTTTCAACTAAGTACCCTGACTCCAACCTCTCAACTTACTCCCCAGTGAATTCTTACCTCTCAAGTTACCAGGGCGACTTCTTGGAAGCAATTTTAAAGATGATTTCTTTTTCTTATGTATATGTTCATTGTCCATAAAATAAGGGTTAAAATTTCATTCTGACTATTTATGTCTCCAGGGTCATCCTTTGCTATTCTTTCCTTTTTTATCTGCACTTCCACTTTCAAATTCTTTTTTGACATAGAACAATGTTTTGTAACTCTTTACCAGGAGATAGCACTTAGCTTTCTTTATTTTTCCCCCCTCTTTGTTCTTTTTTTCTTTCCTTTTTTTTTTTTTATGATTGGACTATGTCTTTCTTTTAAATGTTATTAGCACGGTTTCCATCTCCCTTACTTCTAGAACTCTCTTAAGAAGAAGTTGAATTGTTAAGTGCTGGCTTGTGTTCTCCCCTCAAAAGATATATTCAAGTGCTAACCCCCATACCGCGGAAGGCAGCCTTATTTGGAAATAGGATTGTTGTAGATATCAATGGTTAAAATGAGGTCATATTGGAGTAAAGTGGGCCCATAATGCAAAATGACCAGTTTCCCTATCAAAAGAGAAGACAGACACACCGGAAGATGTGTTCCTCAGCCAAATGGTCAGAGGTAATTGCTACTGCTGCACATCAGAGAAAGTCTGGTGCTTCTGAAGCTAGAAGAGCATGGGAGACCCTGTCCCTAGAAGGTTGATGGGGAGCACAACTTTGCCAACCTGTTATGGTGGTCCCTGTTATAGTGCAACTGTCTTCCATCCCCTTTCAGAACTTACTTTCACTTTTATGATATCCAGCAGATTATAATTTCAGTGTGAAAAAGAGTAAGAATTTATCTTTTTGCTCACTCAATATACGCAGTGTGAAGATCATATTTACCCCCCTATGTAATTATACAAACACTACCCAGTTAAAAATAGTTAATATTTGTACTGTAGTAATGAATAATGACATCATTAAGACTACGTGCTGTGTACGTGTATGTATGTCCTGTGTGTGTGTAAACGTACTTTTGTTATTCTAGGTAACTCATCACTCATTTTTCAAGCAGAAAATCATTGCTCTTTTCTCTCAAAAACTATATGGAGGAATATTAAAATAGTCAAAAATTTAAAATGGCCAATTAAAATTTGAATCCAAAAGTTTCTAATCTTATAGTAATATGATGGATAAATATAATTTTAGATAATAAAAATATGAAAAAATAACAATAAAATACTGCTAAGCAGCCTTCCAGAATAGCTAAAATTTTTAAAGTCCAGCCAAGGTGAATGCTGGCAATGAAGCAAAGTAACTTTCTTACAACGCAACCATTCTAGAAAAGAGCTTGGCATTATCTTATAGACATAGCCTGTGATCCAGCATTTCTACTCTTAGGTATATACCTTTGAGATATATATTTATATTTTCACTCAAACACATCCATATAACAGCATTGGTATTAACACCCAAATAATGAGCCATCTTGTCTGGGGCTCACTCATAACATCTGCAGTCAATTGTCAGACAACTGGTGACAAGCAGATGGTCTGTCGGGGTCCACAATTCTTCTCTACTTGGCCTCTCATTTTGTGTGAGCCAGGTCAAGCCTGTGCATATGGTGACCACAGAATTCTAAGGGTCAAGAGGAATTAGGCAAATCTTTCCCAGGCACAGGGTCAGAAATCTTACACTACGACTTATGACACTTTTGATTCACCAGAGAATGTCAGCAGGCCAACCCTGATTCAAAGGGCTTAAAAAATAGACTTCAAATATGAGGAAAGAAGCTGCAAAAAAACAAACAAACAAACGAAAAAAAAACGTGGCAACCTTTGTAGCCTGTCACATGCAATAGTCATGGACTCACTATAACTACAGGTTTACTCATTCTAAGGATCTTTTTCTCAGAGTCAGTGCAACTAATTTCCCATGTCCCAATATCATCTACATACTTTGACTTAAATTGTTCAATTTACATATTGCAAAAAGTTGTTGGATTCATTGTTTTACTATTTCATTAGAAGACCCAATACTCAAATTGAGCATTCAGGATATAAACATTAATAACATCCTGTGAACACCAAATTTCATTTCATCTTTTTAGTTGTTGAATATAAAAAAATTATAGATGAATACAAATTATTTTAAAATTATTCTGGGTTGTTTGAAGAGAAAGCATATTCATTACCATAAAAAGAAAAAAAGTTGGACTGTTTAAGGTGATGTTTTATTGTTTATGATAATACTTCAGCAAATGTGAATGTTATGCTAGACGGTCATAATATAATATCTCCTAAAATCGGGTTTATTAATTAATTGTATATGACACATAACTAGGCTAGGCATGGTGGCTCACCCCCCAAATCCCAGCACTTCGAAAGGCTAAGGTGAGATGATTGTTTGAGGCCAGGATTTCAAGATCCTGGGCACTGTGGTGAGGCTCCATCTCCACAAAATATATATAAAAAAAATTAGTCTTGCATGCTGGTGTGTGCAGGCGTAGTCCTAGCTACTTGGGAGGCTGATGTGGAATTGCTTGAGTCCAGAATTTTGAAACTGTAGGGAACTATGATTAGGCCATGACACTCCATCCTGAGTGACAGAGCATGATTTTATCTCTAAACAACACAAAGTATGGAGAAAGACACATACTAATAAGAAGAGAAGCAAAGAATACTATAGAAAATTTTAAGTTTACCGCAAAAATCAAAATAGTTTTTAACAGCCCTATGTTCTATAATTTCAATAAATAAGTGTGTTTTTTTCCTTTTTAAAGAATATAAAATAATTGTTTTTTAAAAGTTTATGCCTATTCATAGAGACCAGAGCAGAGCAGTACAGAGAAGCACGTTCACAAACGGTCCCAATTTAAGTATACATGGCATATTGGTAAGAGTTAGTTGATTTAAGAAAAGAAAATTTATTTATTTATTATGGGAGCAAATTATTTACAGTAGATTTCAGACCATACATAAATGTGAAAAAGTTGAGGAACTTGAGGTCTGTGGAAAAAAGGAAGTTTGGGGGATCAGAGAAAGTCCTCACCCATGACAGGTAAAACATTGTATGTGTGATTGGTTGGAGTTTGCAGAAAAATTCCTGAAGACTGCATTTTGGACCACCAAAGAGTTCAGTGGGAGAGCTCATAAAGAGATGTGCGAAAGCTGCTATGTCTGAGAAAATGGGGAAGAGCTAACAGTGCTCTTGGTCTGTAGATGAGTGGTCGGGGAGGGCTGGAAGATGGCGCCTGGTGGACTCCAAGTATCAGCACCTGTCTGACACTTTGCCTTACCCCTGCAGCTTCTGCAAGCAATGACTTCCCCTACTCAAGTCCTCTTTTAGCCAACTCTAACCAGACAGCTAAACGAGATTCTCAGAAGTGTCTTCAGTCTTATCTTAGCCAAGTTGACAAGCAAAAGTCAACACAAATGAGAGAGATATGGTTCTTAATATCTGATTTACAACATTTAAGATTAGAGTTGGAGAATTTAGTCAAATCTCAAAAGAATCTCATAAGTTTCAATCAGAAGTCGGCATTCTTTGGATGTACTACAGAAAATTCATTAAGCATTTCATTGTTTATTATACTGATAGCCAATCAATAAATTTCTCCCCAGAAACCCAGTATTTCAGCAGTGCTTTGAACTATTGGAAATACAACAATGAAATAAAAGTGAGCAGAATCTCTATAGGCGAAATATATCTTCTTTTCATGAGTGAGGGGTGAAAGCAAAGAGAAAGACAGTACATTAGTTTGTAGGGCTGTCCTTTAAAAGTACCAGACTGGGGGGGCTAAGCAATAAACATGTATTTGCTCACAATTGTTGGCTAGAAAACGGAGGTCAAGTTTTTGGGAAGGGCATGTTGGTTTCTTCCCTAGGCTCCCTCTTTGGCTTGTAGATGGTCATCTGGCTCTTCCTGTCCTCACCTCTATTTCTGTGTTTGTGTTATAATCGCCTCCTCTTATAGGAGCACCGGTAATACTGGCTTAGAGCCCACCCTAACTGTGGGCTCATTATAACTTAATTACCCCTTTAAAAACCCTATGTCCAAATACACTCACATTCTGATGACCAAGGATTAGGGTTTCAACACATACATTTTTGGTGGAGGGAAGTGAGGAGTATAAAATTCAGCCAATAACAGGCAGTAAGTAAAATATTAGTATATAACATATTATCAGTTTTACTGATAAGAGAAAAAAATAAAGGATGGAGGGAGCAGTTTGTCAATTATATAAGTTATCAAGAAGTCCTCTGGAATGAGGAGGCATGTGGTCAGATACCTGAGGGAAGTAAATCACTGAGGTCTGCAGATACTTGGGGTGAAGCATGCCAACAAAGGGGCGATGGTGCGAGGAGAGGTAGGGGTTTACATAGTGCTTTAAGGAAAGGCGAAGGCTCTTTTGCCAGATTGCAGTGCGTAGAAGAAAAACTGGCTATAGGAGACGGAGAGGTGTTCTGGAACCAGACGATGCAGACAGTGTGGGGTATGGATTGTTGTAAGCAGGGAAATGAGATTTTCAAGTTTTTGTTTTACAAAAATTATTCTAGGTACTGAGTGGAGAGCAGAATGCAATCCAGCATCCTGAGTGCTACAGGGAAGCCAGACAAAAACTTGTTGGAATAATTTCGTTTTTGAAGATGTGTGAAAGGGCCTGTGCTCCACTGACTTTATTTATTACCATTGAATGAGTGAAACACATGAAATCAGATATTTATGAATCAAAATTACTTTAAAAGGCTTAAAAATCAGACTTCTTTAAACATCAAAATTATATTTAATGAGTTCCTATCACAGATATAAAGGAATTTTATTTCCTTTTAAGTTTGTAAGGATATAACTGCTCCTCTTTCTCTCTCCACTGTAAAGATTATAAAATATTAATATAATTATGTTATTATATTAATATAATTATATTAAAAAAATAGAATACTATCACTTTTTATATAAATCAAAGTATATATAAATACATACAATTAAATAAAGATACACCTGAAAATATATGTTCTATTACTTTTTATATCAATAAATAAAAAATAAAAATGAGCAAAGACATTTTATCTTTTGTAATTTGCACAATTTTTTGATGGTTAGTACTGACAATTCAAGAAAACAGATATTTGCAGGCACATGTGGGAGTAGGTAAGGGAAGAGTCATATCTTGATGTGCTTGCATTGTTAGTAATAATGATTTAATAAGCTTAAAATCAATATTCAGTTATTAGTTGTAAGTAGGTTAGGAACTGAATTAAGAAAATGATCGCAGATGATGGTCAAAAGGGAACAGAGAAGGAGAGAATTGGATCAGAGGCTGGTGTAAAACGCACTACCGGAGGCCTTGCCCTTTTAAAACATAAGAAACTGTCTCGCTGAAACTTTACCCCTCTGCCAGCGTCACTGGGCAGGCAAGGCTCGCTGGGGAGGGGCACTCCGGGAGAGTGAGTGCTTTGGGGGAGTTAGGGAAGGCAGAATGTTTGAACTTTGGTGAAGACAGTAATAGTCGCTCTGGACTAGATAAGGAAAACTATTTCCTTTCTTCTGTCACCTCGGTATGGTCAGAAGCACCTGTGTGTCTGAGCACAGGACTTCTTGAGCGTTCATTGTCTGTCCTGTGATTTGTGTGCGCGGCCTATTGGGGTCTGCTTTGGCATCCTGCTCTTGGACCGTGTTCCTTGGCCCATGTTCTGTTTGTGTTAAGATCATAAATACCTTAGAGCAATAATAGGAAAAAGTAAATCAGTCCAAATAATGTAGTTAGTTAAAGAAATAATTTAGTTAGAAAAATGCAAGCGCAGCAAGAATTAATGACATAATTGTTTGCCTTCCCCTCTTGAGATTGATGTTGAAGACAATGGTGTACAAAGTAAAAACGGAGCTAGCCTGGAGCACTGGGCTGCTGGCCGAGCCTCAGGAAAGAAGGCAAGCTGTCTCCTGACCCAGCTTTAAAAAACTTTCTCTCGTGTCTTGTCTTTTCATTTTTGCCTCATGCTCTCCTCTGGCCAACCACTGGGAGGGAACTCATGGCATAGTTTGGGGCTTGTCCCCGACAGGCATTTATTATCGTATATTTTCTGGAGTTAAAAATTCATACGTGTATGGATGAATGAGCATGTGTGTACCTGCGTATATATTCTTAGTAAGTTACCTTCACGAATAAGGAGCCAATGAAGATATTCACATTCCCATTAGACTTTTCCGTAGCTGCTGTATCCCTGCTGCATGAAGCAATTTTCACTTCCTTATTGATGCAAATTTCTGATGGTAAAGTCCAGTATTTTGTATCCTACTGAATTTCAAATATTCTATAAATTATGAAAAGCAAGCAGCTGTTATTTTCACATCATGGCTGGTATCAAAGGCCCGATTTCAAAAATGTATGGCAAATTGTCAGAATACGCTATTTCTTTGAATAGACTGTCTGTAGTTCCCATGTAACAAAGTCGGGTAATACTCTAAATTAGTTTGCAGTTTAACTTCATCATGTTCATCAAAAATGATGAACTTTTGTTGAACTGTTTTGTCAGATTGCATCATTAATTATAATTTGTTATTTGCACTTTAATCAGTGTGGTGGTTCATCGCTAATGTTTAAAAGAAAGTAAGCAGTCTTGTTACGTCCGAATGTGATGCTCAGGAGGTGCACTGAGTGTGTTTCTCATGTGAGTACACATGGAGTTCACTCACCACCCCCTTCACTGAATTCCATCCGCCATCAATATGAGACAGACGCTGGACGTACCATAAATGAGAAGTGAATATTGCCATATGAAGGTTAGCAGAATCTCTTGATGTATTATTTTGCACATATGAAACAAATTAATTCAAATAAGTATTATTTTGTACTAGTGCAAATAAATACAAATATCACAAAAAATATTTTTGAATATTATGAAAACTGAACATATTAACAACAACTTGAAAAAAATGTAATTGAATGTTATTTCTTTGTGGAAATTGGCTGTGGATGCTATTAACAACGCCTATCTCATTAAAAATTCCTAAATGTAGTTCACACTTTGACACGTTGTTTGTGACACAAAGTCTTGCTGTGTCGGCTGCCGTGTGGTGGCATCATCATAACTAATTAGAGCCTTGATTGCCAGTGCTCAGTAAATCCTCCCACCGCAGCTTCCTGAGTGGCTGGGACTATAGGCACACGCTGCCAAACCTGCTAATCTTTCTGGTTTTTTTTTTTTTTTTTTTTTGTAGAGACAGTGTCTTGCTTTTGTTCAGGATGGTCTCAAATTCCTAATTTCCAGCAATCCTCCTGCCTTGGCCTCCCAAAGTGCTAGAATTACAGCTGTGGGCTACCAGGCCTGGGCCACAATTCTGAAATGTAATGACAACAATCTAAACAAGGGATTGCTCTGAAATAATTGTACTTTTAATCTCCTGTTTCTTCAAATGTCACAGCAATCATTCCTAAGTGATAAATCAATCAAGAGTCAGAAGGTTAAATGTACCAACCTGGAACCCAGTGGATACATGGCAGACTGGGGGGTCCTCTTTAAAGCAGGAACCTGACCCAACCACCCAGGGTCTGGCAGACGAAGGGAGAGAAGGGCTGAGAAAATCTCACACACACAGGGCTTAATTATTTAGAAAATCTGGGGCTTATTCTTGTAAGGCAAAAAGTGAAACGGTTACAACTTCATGCTTCAATTAAACAGGTAGTTCTTTGTTTAGGGGAGAAAGTTGCCAGGCTGAAGGACAGGGGTATTCTAATCAAAGAATGCTTCTGGGGAAAGCTAATGAAGGAAAATCACAGCCTCAGGTCCAGGTGCCTGTGGCTGCAGGAAATCTGTGGGGGCAACTATCAATTACTTTCTAATTTCATTTACATTCTTGTCTGCAACTATCCCCTCTAACTGGACATTTCCTAGACTACTTTACTCTGCTGTACATTCTAACCCCCCTCTGCCAGGGGAGGCGTGAATTCCAAGGGGGAAGCAGACACTTGGGGCCATAACCCACTGGAGATTTCAGGGGGGATGCCAGCCTTTTCTAGCTTCACCCATAGTTAAATGACTCTAAAAATAATCATGACCAGCTATTTAGTCACCTACTATGTGCAGATATGTCATTTCAATACCATC
This sequence comes from Perodicticus potto, assembly GCA_963574655.1. Lineage (NCBI taxonomy): Eukaryota > Metazoa > Chordata > Mammalia > Primates > Lorisidae > Perodicticus > Perodicticus potto. Next base: position 1,541 of record CAUYRH010103055.1, on the reverse strand, counting down.
TTTCTTCACTAATTCCTCTGAAATTTCTCACATTTTACATTGGAATAACTAGATCCAATAGATGGAAGCTATTAAATAAAATAGAAAATGTAGACTTGGGTCTCACCTGTAGTGTGTTATCTTTAGAAAGATTCTGATACTAAAAATGAGGAAGATTTAAGTGTTATTATCATGAGAACAAGTATGATCATTATTTAGAGCATGTGTGTATAATTTGATATTATCAATAAATCATCATGTTTATCATGTTTCATTCTTTAATTCTCACATATCTTTTACCTGCTCTTAATTAATGAAGCTAAAATGCAGACTCTGGTCATTTTTTACTTTAAATCTCTTATTTCTTTCCCTAAATCTCAATTAGAATAGCTTACTCAATGACAAGGTTCAATAATAAGTAGAAAAGTCTGAAGTAAGATTCCTTAAGAAATTTTCTCTAAGAATACAGTTAATGTAAAATATTGCTATAGCAGGTGATGACCACATTTGAACTTGGAAAATATTCAATAAATTAAGCAGAGAATATTTAGGTTTTAGAATCCACATGAAAATAATTAAGGCTTGTCCCAGTTCCAGCACAGAAAGTTGCAAAATTTTAGAATATTAGTGACAGCTTGGTTGCTAGGTGGGAACAATATATCCTATATTTTAATGTAGGTTTGATTTGGGTCCCTACAAGTTAGGATATATAGGGAAATGGGCACACCAATTATTCAGTTGGGCAAAGAGCTCACTTTGGAACCACTTCCAAGAGCTCTGAGCATGTCCTGCATCTCTATGAGACACTCTGGAGGCCCTGAGAGCACAGTTTCCAACCCTCGCATTTTATCTAGCTTATGATTTTTCATATTTTAGAGGTGACTGAACAATAAAGCAAAGGAAAGCAACTTGGAACAAAGGGCAAATCATTTTTCTTACCAACGTTCAATGGAAACTGATTCTATCTTAATGCCATGAATTACCAGTTCTTATGACATACAGCTAAACTGGTATTTATTTAAATATTCAAAAATTTAAGGAATATATTTCTTTTAAGAATAAAGTAAATAGAAAAATCCATCCAATTCAAAAAGTTAGATAAAGAATAAGAAATATTAATTTACAAAGCAGAAGAATATAACTGCATAAAATAACGAAGTAGAAAACAGAAGATTAATATTATTACTGAACAAATACAGCAGCTCTTCTTTTCATATAAAACAAGAGATGAATATTGAGTTAAAATAGCACCTCTCAAAAATACAGGTCATTTAAAAGAAAGTAAGAAATTAGATGATATCAATAAACCCTAGTGAATCCAAAGAGATGAAATATTTTTCTCTAATCTGTCTATCTAAGCTAAAAACTTTGATAGATAACAAGACAAATACTAATTAGAAAATCTAATATAAAAACAGAACTATACACCATGGAATATTATGCAGCCTTAAAGAAAGATGGAGACTTTACCTCTTTCATGAACCCAAGAATTTGAGGTTACTGTGAGGTATGATACCACAGCACTCTACTGAGGGCAACAAAATGAGTCTCTCTCTCTCTCT
>CAUYRH010103047.1:0-25303 GCA_963574655.1 Perodicticus potto | reverse complement strand
GTGTCTGCCCCGAGTGATAGCAGCTCCTTCCCAGACTAGCCAAGGACAAGTATTACTCAGTTCCCTAGACCTCTATCAGCTCACCCCACACCCCCTCCCTTTTTCCTTTCTGTACCCTTAAAAACCCCCTCCTTTTCCAGGCCGCGGGCTTATCCGTTTTCCTGCTGCACCAGGTGTGAGAGACCCCCAGCCCGGGCTGATTTGTAAATAAACCTCTTGCTATTGCATCGGATTTAGCCTCGGTGATTTATGTGAGGGATCCCCTGAGCTGGGCACAACAAGATACCTAGTCAAGCTGTGACTCATAGGATAATACACCTAGTAACTTTATGGTATATTATCCAAGGTGTAAATTCCTACATATCTCAAAGTCAAATAAAAGGAAGATGCCAAAATATACATTTTATGTTATCCATTTGCTTAGAAAATATTTACTGACTGCCTATAAATTCTAGGTAAAAATGTTCATATCAACAATCTGATGGAAAAATAGTTTTCCTCTAAGATAAACTACAAGAGGAAATTTTCATATGAGAAAATCATTAAGATAATATTTCAAGGGGGCAGCGCCTGTGGCTCAGTGAGTAGGGAGCCGGCCTCATATACTGAGGGTGTGGGTTCAAACCCGGCATCAGCCAAACTGCAACAAAAATTAGCCGGGTGTTGTGGCGGGCAACTCTAGTCCTGGCTACTTGGGAGCCTGAGGCAAGAGAATCACCTAAGCCCAGGAGTTGGAGGTTGCTGTGAGCTGTGTTCTACGGAGGGCAATAAAGTGAGACTCTGTCGCTACAAAAAAAATAAAAAGATAACATTTTAAGAGCATTAGGTTACTTACAACTGCAAACTCATCTCTGTCAAGCATTCCATCATGGTCAATGTCACTCAACTCCCAAACCTTAAAAAGAGAAGAATTGAGAAAGAGTAATGTTTTTTTCATTTCATGTCCTACTTGGCAGCAGGGAAAGGTGGTGCACTCATGAGGGTTAAGAGTAGAGATAAGCAAGTGTCTGGTCATTAAATGCCTTGAAAGGAGCTTATCCTGAATACAATGAGAAGCTACTAAAAGATTAGTTTTAAGTAATAAAATAAAAAAATTATATTTATAGTTGAGAAAGTTCATACTGACCACACAGTGGGGAAATGATCAGTGGGAAACAATACTAAAAAAAAGTCAATATTTATTGAGCACCTAAAATCTATATAACATTCATCCAACAGTAGCAGTGTTGGCACTGGTGGTGTGGTAGTAGCCATCACTGTCGTCGATTAGCACCTTATACACATTATTACATTAAATCTGTACAACCCAATCTATAAACAGGGAATTATGCCCATCTTAAGGATTAGAAAACTGAGACACAGTTTGCTAATGTTCTACCCAGGATCACACAACTAAGAAATGGTGCAGCCAAGCTTTGACCCGATGCAATTTACTTAACCAGGGAATTACAGAAAGGGCAGGAAGTTTAAAGAGAGAAGATAAAGTCTGAAATATGAAAAGAGGATGAGAGAAATCCCTATGGAAATAGCACAAGAGTAGCTGGCAATAGGAAGCCTGGCTGAAGTTGCTGATCATGAATTTATAACACCAATCTTACTAGACTTTCTCAGCAGCCCATAAGCAACCACAGAGAAGGCAGATAATTAGCTTCATGCCAAGCTGGACTTCTGATATGCAGGAGAGATGGCAGAATGACTTGACAAAAGGAGATAAGGATAAGAACTGTGGACCAAAAGACAGAGGAATACAGTTTTAGTTTTATAAGATGAAAAGACTTTTGTGGAAATGGATGTTGATGGTTGTATAACAATGTGAAGGTACTTAATACCACTTAATTGTACACTTAAAATTATAATAGTAAATCTTATGATACACGGATATGTATTTACTACAATAAAAAAAAAATTGGGGGGAAAAAAAAGGAGGCCAGGTGTGATGGGTCACACCTGTAATATTAGCACTCTGGGAGGCCAAGTCAGGAAGACAGCTTGAGCGAAGGAGTTCAAGAACAGCGGAAACAAGAGTGAGACCCTGTTTCTAATAGAAAAAATTAGGTGGGCATGGTGGTGCACACTGGTAATCCCATCTATTCCTGCTCAAGGCAGGAATCCTTCAGCCCAGGAGATTGAGCTTGCTGTGAACTATGATGATCTATGATGATACCACTACACTCTACCCAGGATGACAGAGTGAAGTTCTGCCTTCAAAAAAAAAAAGTAGGGGGCAGCACCTGTGGCTCAGTGGGTATGGTGCCTGCCCCAGATACCAAAGGTGGCAGGTTCAAACCCAGCCCTGGCCAAACTGCAACAAAAAAATAGCTGGGCATTGTGGTGGGTGCCTATAGTCCTAGCTACTTGGGAGGCTGAGGCAAGAGAATCACCTTAGCCCAGGAGTTGGCAGTTGCTGTGAGCTGTGACGCCACGGCACTCTACCGAGGGCAATAAAGTGAGACTCTATCTCTACAAAAAAAAAAAAAAAAGCAGAAAAATAAAAAGGTAGGGGCACGGGCGTGGTGGCTCACACCTATAATCCTAGCACTCTGGGAGGCCAAGGCGGATGGACAGCTTGAGCTCACAAGTTCGAGACCACCCTGAACAAAAATGAGACTCTGTCTCTACTAAATACAGAAAAATTAAGGCAAGAGGATCGCTTAAGCCCAAGAGTTGTAGGTTGCTGTTAGCTATGATGTTACAGCACTCTAACCAGGGCGACAGCTTGAGACTATCTCAAAAAAAAAAAAAAAATGAGGGCGGGGGGTAAAGAACTCTGAAATTTAAAAGTCTTAATGAAAGAAAAGAATTAAAGTCTTGCAAGTGTTTAGGAAAGAGATCTACAAAGACATGAAGTTCAAGTTAGTGAGTAGAATTTATTATTTCAGAGATAAAACTATTTGTTATAATAACACATCATGATACAGCCATGGAGTAGGTGGCAGATGTAAAATACTGCTGGTCTCTGGAAATTAACTTAAGAATTGGAAGGTCAGGAAAAGAACAAGAACCTACTTAAGGGTGTGTGTGTGTATACATATATATATATATACATATATATATATGTACACACACACATATATATACATGTGTGTATATATATACATATATACACACATATGCATACCCACATATAGATAAACATATACATATAAAAAAACTAATTTCATATATATATACATTTTTTTATTTTTAGACACAAAGTTTCATGTCACCCTCGATAGAGTGCTATAGTGTCATAGCTCACAGCAACCTCAAACTCTTGGGCTCAAGCGATTATCTTGCCTCTGCCTCCCAAGCAGCTGGGACCACAGGTACCTAACACAATGCTTAGCTATTTTTTTATTTGTTACGGTTACCATTGTTGGTTAGGTGGCCTGGGCTTGGCTCGAACCTACCATAACCACCGTGCTACAGGCACTGAGCCCATATATACAATTTTTTTATATATGTATATATGTAAAAAACGAATTTCAACCACTCTATTTTATAGGGAATAACCCAATATAGAAATAAATTGGCAGTAATTTTATATATTCAGTCAGAACACAAAAATTCTGTTAACACGGCTGAGTGCAGTGGCTCACACCTATAATCATAGCAGAGGTGGCTCGGCGCCTGTGGCTCAATGGGCTAAGGCACCAGCCATGTACACCTGAGCTGGCGGGTTCGAATCCAGCCCAGGCCTGCCAAACAACAATGGTGGCTGCAACCAAAAAATGGCCGGGCATTGTGGCAGGTGCCTGTAGTCCCAGCTACTTGGGAGGCCGAGGCAAGAGACTCGCTTGAGCCCAGGAATTGGAGGTTGCTGTGAGCTGTGATGCCACAGCACTCCCTCCAGGGTGAAAGCTTGAGGCTCTGTCTCAAAAAAAAAAAAAAAAAAAGAAAGAAAGAAAAATCATAGCAGAGGTGGGAGGATGACTTGAGGCCAGGAGTTTGACCAGCCTGAACAAAATAGCGAGATCCTGTCTCTACAAAAAATAGAAAAATTAGCCAGGTGTGGTGGCACTGGCCTGTACTCCCAGCTACTCAGGAGGCTGAAACAGGAGGACCACTTGAGCCCAGGCATCCAAAGTTGCAGTAAGCTATGATCAGCCCATTGCACTGTAGTCTAGGCAACAAAGTGAAATCCTATCTCCAAAAAAAAAAAAAAATTCTGTAATACACTTTAAAATAAGATCTGTGTATTTTTTAACAATAAGCTGTAAGTACTTGTGGTACTCATAAAATAAAATACATAAAAATTACATTTAGAATTTAATAATATCTTACTCTTCCAAGGATATCCACAGGTAATTTAGAGTTGAGTAACACTGGTTTCACTTTATCACCAGACAGAAATCCATTCACAGGGCTTAAACTGTCAAAAATTGCATCATATTTGGCTTTATCTTCAGACTACAATATAAAAAAAAAGTTCACAAGTTAAATAATAATAACCTGCAGCTTTTTATAAAAAAATCAAATCCTCAAAGAGGACACTTACATATTTTTTTAAAGTATCATTTAAAAAGCATTTTCACTTTCATCAAAATATAATATTTATAGGAAGGATATTCAAGAAAATATTTATATTATACTAAATAATAATTTCAAAGTGACTCCCAAGAGTCCAGTGTTCCCCATTCCTTTAGAAGCCAGAACACCATCTTTCTTTTTCTAATGTTAAGTGAGACTCGAAAGACTTCAGACAGACAGAAGGGCTTTGAAAAGCACCTTGTCCAACCTTCTTACTTAAATAGTGCCACAGCAAGAGAGTAACTTTTAAAAGAACACAAAGTTAGTCAATGACATTCTATGACTTTCTAAGCATAGAATATTCACGTTTATATTATGTACACTTCAAATTCACACAAATTTTTAAAATAATTGCTATAAGGAATAAACATCAAGATTCCTCCATTTTTCTCAAAGCAAGATCTCTTTTTCTTGTAAATAACAGGGTATCTCCTAAAAATCTTGAAAGTTACTTGTATAACTTCAAAAACTATTGTTCAGGCTCGGCACCCCTAGCACAGGGGTTACGGCACCAGCCATATATACCAAAACTGGCGGGTTCGAACCCAGCCTGGGCCAGCTAAATGACAACTGCAACAAAAAAATAGCCAGGCATTGTGGCAGGCGCCTGTAGTCCCAGCTACTTGGGAGGCTGAAGCAAGAGAATCGCTTAAGCCCAAGAGTTTGAGGTTGCTGTGATCTGTGATACCATGGCTCTCTACCAAGGGTGACATAGTGAGACTCTGTCTCAAAAAAAAAAAAAAAAAATAATAATAATAATAATAATAATAATTTGATCTATATTCTACTACTGTTCTAAAATTATAAATTTTAAAACTCTGATAACCATAACCAACATTCAGCCTCTGAAAAACTATACTGCAAAATACCCATTTATAGAAAAGATTTCATTAAAAATTGTTTTTTTGTAAACCACAAACAGAATACTCACTTAACCAGAATTTTCAAACAAGAAATAATAACAGTGGGGTAAACTACCTATTCAGTAAATATTTTAGTTAATAAAGAATTATGGCATCACCATTTTTAAACACCATTAACAGAAATGAGATTAGACCAATACTAATTATCATAAAACGACTGACAGAGCTGAAAGACCCCTCAAAGATTTCTAGCAGCAATATTTCTCTACTGTCTTTGAACATACACATTCAATTCCAATGCAGACCATAATGTATTTTAGAGGTGGGGGAGAGAATGTATGTGTTAGGAAGCAAAGCAAGGGTAAGGAGAGAATAGCTAAAAAGTTTACTTACACGGCAACAACAAAAATAAATAAATGAGACTTAATTGAATTAAAAAGTTTCAGCACACCAAAGGAAATAATTAACAGAGTAAACAGACAACCTACAGAATGGTAGAAAATATTAGCAAAGGACTAATATCCAGAATCTATCTACAAAGAACTCAAACAAATACCAAGAAAAAAACAAATGACCTCTATTAAAAAGTGGACCAAAAACATGAACAGAGTTTTTGCAAAAGAAGACATACACATGGCCAACAGACAAAAGAAAAAATGTTCAACACCACTAGCTATTGGGGAAATGCAAACTAAAACCACAATGAGGTACCACCTTACCTCTATCTGGCCATTATTACAAAATCAAAAAATAGATGTTGATGAGGATGCAGTCCACTGTTAGCGAGACTGTAAATTAGTATAACCTCTATGGAAAACAGTATGGAGATTCCTCAAAAAACTACCAGTAGAGCTACCAATGGATCCAGCAATCTCACTACTGGATACCTACCCAGGGGAAAAATTAGTCATTATATCAATAAGACACCTATACCTGAATGTTTATTGCAGCACAATTACCAACTACAAAGAAATGGAATCAACCTAAGTGCCATCAATTGATGAGTGGATAAAGAAAATGTGTTACGCACACACAAACACATATACACATTCATTCCAGAGAATACTACTCAGCCATAAAAAGGAAGGAAATAAAGTCATTTGCAGCAACTTAGATGGAACTAGAGAACATTATCCTAAGTGAAGTATCTCAGGAATGGAAAAACAAACCCCACATGTTCTCACTAAGAAGTGGAACTGAAGAATGGATACACATGGTCATAAAGTGATGTAAAGGAACACTGGAAACTAAGAAGGGGAGAGGGTGGGAGGGAAGTGAGGGATACAACCTTACCTATTGGATATGTACACTATTCTGGTATTCTGTATACTATTATACAATTCATCCACGTAACAAGAACATTTGCACTCCCTAATATTCTTTTTTTTTTTTTTTGGTGACATAGTCTCACTATGTTGCCCTTGGTAGAATGCCGTCACAGCTCACAGCAACCTCAAACTCTTCAGCTTAAGCGATTCTCTTGCCTCAGCCTCCCAAGTAGCTGGGACTACAGGCGCCTGCCACAATGCCCAGCTATTACTTGGTTGTAGTTGTCACGGTTGTTTGGCAGGCTGAGGCTGGGTTTGAACCCGCCAGTTCTGGTGTACTAGGGCTGGTGCCCTAGCTGCTGAGCTACATAAGCTAAGCTACTCCCTAATATTCTGAAATCAAAATTATTGTTTTAAAAAGTTTACTTACTTTTACTGCCCATGGGAGCTCAGCTGCAGAGGTTCCACCAATTAGCAAAGGACTACTGGTATCATGCTAAAAAAGGAAAGTATAGCATATATCAACAAGCAATGAAGAAAAAGTGGCCTGTGGATTTAAATATATTCATACAAAATGCTGGTTTCCAATGCACACGGGACATGATTTTATATTTACTAGACATTCATCTCAATGAAACAAAAACATCTTCACTGAGTTAGCAGCAATGATTATGAAGCACTAACTAAAACACAGAAGTATTACAGAAGAAATCCTACAAGTGAGACCAAGAAAAAGGTAACTGAATGCTAGTAAAAATACTGGGGATGCCAAAAAATTCTATACATATTTTAAGAGATCTTGTTGGAAGTAAAATCAATCATTTCCAAAAAGTATGTAAATTGCCAGAAAAATGAATGTGTGAAGCAAGTCTAGGTACATTTGACCAGTAATGGCACCTTCAGTTCAACTTCAAAAAGTAACATATAGGTAACATCACTTAACACATGTATACATTTTTTTGGTACCTGATGTATATAAGCCCCTGTTAACTGCTGACTTTTTTCCAACATTATTTAAGAAAAGAAGACTGGGAAAACAACCTAACTTAGCCTTTCTAAGTTATAAGTACATGACCCCTATTAATTGTATTCCCAAGTTATGTTTATCTGGTTGAAGAGACAGAGAAATACACTTGAAAAACATTTGTAATATAGTCATATGCTATCTAACATTTTAGTCAATGACATACCACATACATGATAGTTCCCCATAGAGGATGATACTATATTTTTACTGTACCTTTTCTATGGTTTGATACACAAATACTCCCCATCTTGTTACCACTACCTATAGTATTCAGTACAGAAACATACAAGTTTGTAGCCTAAGACAAGTAGCTATATTATATAGCCCAGGTGTGTAATAGGTTATGCCATCTAGCTTTGTGTAAGTACATTCTATGGTATTCAATGACAAAAGTGCCCAACTTTCTGTGTTATGCAGAATGCATCCTCCATCACTAAGCAAGGCATAACTCTAATGTAGTTAGGCAAACATCCCTATATTAACCGTTTTGACTACATGCATAAACACAGAAGTACAGAAATTCTTGGAATTGACGTTAAATTCCTAGTATGCAAACCAAAAACTTCTAAAATACTGAGTTTAAAAACAAGCAAGAAGACCTATGAAATTTCTGGAAAAAAAGGAGTGGGATGGGAAGAAAACATGTTACCAAATACAATAATTAGAATAATCTAAGACTAGCACAAGAATAAACCGATAAATCAATGGGTAAGAACAGTAACAAAAAAAATCCAGAAAGCAACCAAATACATAGGAGAATTTATAGCACATGATTGAGGGAGTACTTCAAAGCAAGAAGGGATAGTTTATTGAATAAATCAATCTTTATTAGGTCTGCAGAGTAGCCAACTTAAAAAAATGTAAACTTGAATCCACACTCAAACCTTATATCAGGACAAACTTAAATGTATAAAAAAAAAAAAAAAAGAAGGTTTAAAACTGACAATAAGGGTGGTGCCTGTGGCTCAGTAGGTAGGGCACCTGCCCCATATACTGAGGGTGGCGGGTTCAAACCTGGCCCCGGTCAAACTGCAACAACAACAATAAGAAAAATAGCCGGGCATTGGGGTGGGCGCCTGTAGTCCCAGCTTACTTAGGAGGCTGAGGCAAGAGAACTGCCTCAGCCCAGGAGATGGAGGTTGCTGTGAGCTGTGTGAAACCATGGCACTCTACCAAGGGCAATAAAGTAAGACTGTCTCTATGGGGAAAAAAAAAAAACTGACAATATACATACAATAACTACAAGCAATGGCAAGCTGGGGTGGGCTGCATTTTGGGAAGATTTCTTAAGCCTAGGAATTTGAGGCCAGCCTAGGCAACATAGGGGGACTCTAGCAACATAGGGAGACTCTGTCTCTTAAATTTGAAAAACAAACAACAAAAATGTGAAAAAATATTTGCAATTCACATAGAGCTAATTTCCTAATATTTAAAGAAGCTTTAAATTCAATTAGAAAAAGATCAACAACTCAAGAAAAATGAGCAAAAGCTAAAAACAGACATTCATATAAAGGCAAATGGCTCATAATCATAAGAAAAGCCATTAAAAACAAAAAGGAACAAATTTAAAATTATATTTACACACTATCTGTCACCTATCAATCTGACACAGCTCTAAAAGTTTTGTAACAGGCCGGGTGAGGCAGCTTACGCCTATAATCCTAGCACTCTGGTAGGCCGAGGAGGGTGGATTGCCTGAGCTCACAGTTTAGAGATCGGACTGAGCCAGGGTGAGACCTGGTGTCTAAAAATAGCCAGGCATTATGGTGGGCGCCTTTAATCCCAGCTACGGGAGGCTGAGGCAAGAGGATTGCTTGAGCCCAGGATTTTGAGGTTGCTGTGACGCCATGGCATTCTACCAAAGGTTACAAAGTGAGACTCTGTCTCAAAATAAATAAATAAATAAGTAAAAGTTTTACAACAGTATGCTAGCAAAAGTGCAGAGAAATCAGCACTCAAAACAATTAATGGTAAGTATAAATAGGATAACTACTATCAAAGGCAAGTCGACAATATAAATGGAAATTACAAAGTCAAAAACTTTTGGAACAGCATTTCCATTCTGGGAATTTATACACATAAATATATTTTTGCACATGCAAAATGATGTATATACAAGGTTTTATTTATTGCAGCATTTATTGTAATAAAAGATTAGAAATAAGCAAATGCCTATCAATAGGAAGTTAAATAAATTATGGTAAATAGAAGGAAAGAAATACTATGCAGCTGTAAAAAACAAAGAGGAAATTTTTATGTAATGATATGCAAAGATTTCTAAACCATACTGTTTTTTTTGTTTGTTTTTTTGTTTTTGAGACAGAATCTCATTATGTCGCCCGTGGTTGAGTGCTGTGGCGTCACAGCTCATAGCAACCTCAGACTCTTGGGCTTAAGCGATTCTCTTGCCTCAGCCTCCCAAGTAGCTGGGACTACAGGCGCCTGCCACAATGCCCGGCTATTTTTTATTGCAGTGTCACTGTTTAGCTAGCCCAGGCTGGGTCCGAACTGGTCAGCCTTGGTGTATGTGGCTGGCGCTGTAACTGTGCTATGGGCGCCGAGCCCATAGTGTGTTATTTTTAATAGGTATTGAATTGCCATATATACTATGCTGCTATTAACATAAAATGAGGAAATACATATTTATATTTCTTTATATAAACATATATTAACTCTGGAAACTAATAACAGAGGTAGTCACTAAGAAAAAAAAACAGGCAGCTAATTTCAAATTTGCAAATCATGTGGTATCATTTTTTAAAAGATTAAATACAATTTAAATATAAAATATTTCTTACAAATCTTGGTGGAGGTGGAGGAACAGTCAGGTTCAAGCTACTCAGTGAAACCTCCAATCCATTCTGGGCACATGCCACAAGACGCAAAGCAACAAAGAATTCCTGAAAGAAAAGTATGAATGTTAAGAGTATTCTCTCTCTCTCTCTACTACCCACACTCACATTTACAATCTAAACATTGTAAACAATTCATAACTACTCCAGGGTTTTCATGGAGCAACAAATACAACAGCCCATTTACTTCAAAAACAATTGTTCTAAAATTGAGAAAAGACCTATTGTACAAAGATGTTCCTAATATTATAAATAGCAGATAACAACATATATAAAATAAACTGTGATATACACAGATAATGGAAATTATGCAGAATGCTCACATTTCAAAAAATATTTAATGAAGTGAAGAGATTTATTTTATCATTTAAGTGAGAAAGAACTTTTGGGAAAAAAGCCTAAAAGAAAATAATATCTTAAATGTTACCAGAAGTCATCTCTGGATTATGAAATTATAAATTTTGAAACTGGATCAGTGTATCAAAAGACTCAATCACTGCTATTCCAGAATCACTACAGACAATAACTGTGTAGCATCTAAAATAATTATATGACTACTTGACTTCAAAATACTTATAAATCCTCACCACCACCAAATGAATTTTTAGCATTTGAAATCTCCATCCCAAACTGAAAGAAGCTAAAGCAACTGGTTTTCAGTCATTTTGAGTTAGAGTCGGGTTTGGTAATAGACATGAAAAAAAGCCTTTACTCCAGTAATAACTACTCCAACTTGTCAATAACCTAGTATAGCTACTGAAGCAAACAACCCTTCACTACTTTTCTCAAACCCAATTCTACCATATATACTTCATATCCAACTCCTAAATGATTCTTACCACTTTGTAGGCTATCTACTTTATACAATTTTTTGCCTTCACTCTTTTCTTGAAAAAATGCTATTTCAAGATATCCCCTTTTCATAGTATTCATTCTCACTTCAACTCCTACTATTAGCTAAAGAAACTACTGCCTACGCCACAAATACACTCCTAGCTACCAAATACAGTAAGTTGATTAAGACCAAAAATAAAGCAAGCCTCATCCTGCTCATTCTCTTTGCAGCCTGGGAAAGTATGATCCTCCCTGAAGTTCTCCTCTACCAAAGCTCTCCTAAAGCTCTCCTAGTTCTCCTCTGACTTCTCAAGCCTCTCAGAGGCAATGCCTCCTTCAATCTTAAATGCTGAGACCTAAGTATTCCAACACTGATCTTTCTCTTCTCACTCTATGTGAGATTTAATTACTCTTAGGTAATCAGGTCTACTCACACAGTATGGGCTTAGAAGTGATAATTCTGCATTAAATTCTAGTTATATTTCTTGAAGTTATGAGGCCATGGGCAATTTAAATAAAATCTTTCTATAAAAGTGGAGCTAGGCTTGGTGCCCGTAGCTCAGTGGTTAGGGCACCAGCCACATGCACCAGGGCTGGTGAGTTCAAAACTGTCAAATAACAATGACAAGTGCAACCAAAAAATAGCCGGACATTGTAGTAGGCACCTGTAGTCCCAGCTACTCGGGAGGCGGAGACAAGAGAATCACTTAAGCCCAAGAGTTTAAGGTTGCTGTGAGCTGTGACGCCACAGCACTCTACTGAGGGCAACATAGTGAGGCTCTTGTCTCAGGAAAAAAAAAAAAAACCATTGGGCACTATTTTCTTTCATTCGTATGTTAATTAAAATTCTATGCCTCCAGTGCAAATTCAAAATTTAACTACAGACCCATAACTCTAGTTACCTGGAAGTAAAAAAGACCGCTCAAACTCAAATTCCAAAATTCAGAAATGTCAATGAAGAATTTATGATACTGTAAAATCTTAAGATAGTGACCACATCTGTCATGTACACTTCTCGATTTCTAAAGCTTGGCTTATAACAGGTACTCAACAAACATTTGCTAACCTGAATGTACAATACCTGGGTGCCCTTATGAATTTAGTCTTCTTGCCTCCAATGTGCTGAACTAGCCCTTCTACCCAGAGGCTCCAAAGGGGACTACAATCTAGCCCTGAAATCTTAATTAAAAAACTAGGTATTCTGACCCGCTCATCTAATTTTTTTTCCTATCTTTTCTGGGTTTGATCCTGTTGCTTCAGCCATCCCCATAGTAGGGGATTAGCTTTGAACAGTGGCTCTTCGCATATGTGTCAGCATGTAGCAAACTTTGAATTCAGTCCCACATAAAACTCTGAAATCCAACCCCAACAGTCAACACTTCAAACGATAGAAATATTCAACACCCTTGGCCATAACTGCTTTCATGTATTTCTCAACTAGAGTTTATTTATGACCTGCAAACTATTTTTTGGTATATAGGGTAAGACCTGGGCCAGAATACTAAAGTTAGATTAGTTAAGAGTTTCCTTTCTAATGCATTGGGCAATACCATCTTAACACCTGCTAATAAAATGCACTTTTACTTATAAAAAGTAAACACCTTGACACCTAAGAAATTTATTTAAAGTGCAAAGTCCCTTTGAAAGTCAGAAAAATAAACTCCAACAGATTAATGTCACCAAACATTAATGTTTAGAAATTATTAATTATAATTATAATTAATTAGAAATATTTTCATTTTTCTGACATCTACCCTTGCAAAACCCTAATGTTAGTTTAAAAAAAAGTTCTTAGCTTAAAAACAAAAACAAAATTGCTGATTTTGAATCACTCAAAAGAAATTTTCATATAAATCTATGAATCTTACTTGTTTGTTTAGGATACCTTTGCCATCTGTGTCAGCTAAATCCCAGATCTGAAATTTAGGGGGAAAAACATATCAGTCTATATTTTAAACAAACATCATTGTAATGATAAATGACAACCTCATACTCTCTAGTAATCAGATATAAAAATCATAGAATTAAGAGTAGAAAGATTTATACACTCAATGAATCCAAAAAAAAAAAGAAACAAGGAAACCTTAAAGATTGTTTAGTGCAACTTCACAAAGATACTAAGGTCCAGTGAGGATAAGCGACTTGGCTTAAGAACAATCAAGATATCAGAGGAAGAACAAAAACCAAGGTTTTAACTTCCAGTCTAATGTCTTTTTCACTAATTTGAGTTCTGAGTCCAGTGCTCTTTCTACTAGGACATAACACCTTGATTTTAGATCCTTATTAACATGATATTCTTCCCCATGGGTAAATTAAGATGGTTAATGTTTATTTGTGAATCATTCTATTATTACTATTTTTCAGGATTTTGAATATATATCAATATTATGTACAAAGATTTGACAAGAGAGGGGCTTTCCACCTCTTTGTGCGCTTTCCAAAGCCTCTCCTCTCCCACTCTATTCACCACACATTAAACACAGGACAGTTACAATAGAGGAAGTAGGGAGAGAGCCAAGTCTGAGTGGGTGGCAAGACTCCCGGTCGGCACTGTTTCTCCTCCACCAAATGTGCTATTACTTCCTCATTTCATCCTACTAAAAGGCAATTTATTTCTAAAAATCTGAAAAATACCTTACTTTTCAAGAGGGTAAATCACTACATCAGAAATTCCCTCCATTCCATTATTGTAACTGCTTCTATGCCGTAGTTCTAAGTTTCTGGATGGTATATTTCTGAATTTGCATCCAGTTCATCTACAGTACTATAAATTCATTACTATCTAATAATAATGAAGAAATACTACCTTTCCAAGTATCAAGTCTGGAAGCCCTGATTTTTTCAGGAAAGCAGCAGCTTCAGAAGCTAACACCCTTCCAGTATTGCCTGTATCAACCTGAAAAGATACAAACCATAAGCAGACAACAAAACACAAAAGCAAAATTATCATTTTCCTGCCTTCCATCTCTGTGATTTGAGAACTGTGAAAAGGAATAGGAATTCTCAGGCTACTGTGAGCAAAGGAACATATGGAGAGCCATATGAGTAGAGTACCACCTGGACAACACTGCAATGTGAAAAGCGTTTCTATCATGCCTACTTTGTATGAAGGAGAAAACTTAAGCTCAAAGGAAATAAATGCAAATAAGTGGAGTTGTAACAACAATATATATCTTTCAACTCCCAATCTTCTATTGTTGTCACTTAAATTCCAATAAACTTAAATGGCAATAGGAGGAAAAGGGCAGCATTTCCTTGAGAGGTCTTTTGACAAATGAGAACAGCAACATATGTTATCTGCCTCTTCGAACATCTTTAAATCCTCAGCATTTACTTTTTATACCTACTATTGGAAATGGTAGCACTTAAAAAAAAAAAATCAAAGCAGTATCAGGTCTAAAACCAGCAATAATTCCATAATAAACTTCAAAAACATTTTAAAAACTGCTAAGTTCCCAACACACATTAAGGGAAACACATTCACTTTAACTAGTTGGGGGCTTTCCTTTAAGACAGAATGAGGTCAAAGAATAGGAAAAAAAAAAAACAAAAAACCCTGATTTTAAAAAATGACTGGGCAAGGCACAGTGGCTCTGTAATCCTACCACTCTAGAAGGCCAAGGTGGGAGGAATGCTTGAGCTCTGGAGTTTCAGAGCTCAAGACCAACCTGAGCAAGAGCCAGATCCCATCTCTACTAAAAACAGGAAAATCAAGCAAGTGTGGTAATGCACACTTGTATTACCAGCTACTCAGGAGACTGAGACATAAGTATTGCTTGAGCCTAGGAATTTGAGGTTGCTGTTAGCTACAATGACACTACTGGACTCTACCCAGGGCAACAGAGCAAGACTCTACCTCAAAAAATAAAAGAACCTGTGGCTAAGTGGGTAGGGTGCTGGCCCCATATACCGAAGGTGGCAGGTTCAAACCCGGCCCCGGCCCAACTGCAACCAAAAATAGCCGGGCGTTGTGGCAGGCATCTGTAGTCCCAGCTACTTGGGAGGCTAAGGCAGGAGAATTGCCTAAGCCCAGGAGTTGGGGGTTGCTATAAGCTGTGACGCCACAGCACTCTACTAAGGGCAAAAAAGTAAGATTGTCTCTTAAAAAAAAAAAAAAAAAAAATTTTAAGCCTCCCATTTTTATAAAGATTTCCTAAAGTTCTATTTGTAAAAATAAAAAGTAAATTTTAAAAAGTTATGGGAAAGGTAACATGATATTAGGATATCTGTGAGATAGCTGTTTTTCCAATTTAAAAAATTAAGTTTACTGTAAACATATACTGTACAAAGCATTCCAGATAGTCCAATCCCAGCGAATAGGCAAAAGAGAAACTCTTTCAAGTACTACAACATGGAATAAATCAGACACTCAGCAAAAAATAAAGAACTGCCTAATCCTTCAAATTCTGGGTAAGAAGGAAGCACAGAAAGGGTTGGAAAATCTGCCTCTAAAATTCTCCAGATCTCCTTTTCTTCGACCACTCTGTTACCAGGATAGAAAAGGATTACCCACTCCCAGTAAAACTTAAATATACAGGCATTTAGGGAAAACATCAAGCAAACTCCTTTAAAATATTTATGTTTGCATCCCAATAAAAAATTTTACGATCTTCCATTCTTTTGGTTACCCTAATAAAATAAACACAGCCATTTAGTCATCTACTGAAAGTTTCTGTTATACTCTGATGCTTGCCTAAAGGCCCTGCCATAGCTGTGGGTTAGAAGCTTTATCTTCAACAGAGAGAATCTCAAACCATCATAAAAACGATTATACTTTTGATATAGTCTACAATATATGATATATACTATTTCACATATTCTAAACTATTATAAGAAAATGGGCTTTGGGTAAAGACTTCTGAGCTGACATCACTTAGACTACACGTAGACTAAGGCAGGATTTGCAGGACTCTCTTTTTTTTTTCATTTTTTACTTTTTTTATTGTTGGGGATTCATTGAGGGTACAAGAAACCAGGTTACACTGA
Source organism: Perodicticus potto (assembly GCA_963574655.1). Lineage (NCBI taxonomy): Eukaryota > Metazoa > Chordata > Mammalia > Primates > Lorisidae > Perodicticus > Perodicticus potto. Next base: position 8,964 of record CAUYRH010103047.1, on the reverse strand, counting down.
TTGCATTTGTTAGGTAAAGCCCCTCTTACAATCGTGTTTTGCCCCCAAAAGGTGTGGCACACACCAAGACCCCATCCCCCTCGCTCCTTCCCTCTCTCTGCTCTTCCTTTCCTCACCCCTCCCTCCTTCTTTCTCTGCTCTCCCCTTCCCCCACCCCCACCGTGTCATTAATAGTCATTAATTGGCAGGACTCTCTTTTAATCCAGGAGCAGGCATACTTTATAAAAGCAGACTTCTGACTCAAGAATTAATTACAAGACTGAATGAACTATTAAGGAAAATTTCATTATGGTTATTTACTCAGAATCCTCTTTGTATTATTTTTAATGTCCTATTTTCTAAATGAATATGTGAAGAAGCCCTTTCCTTTTGTTCTTAGGCTCTTTCAACCCTCGATTTAGCAGGCTCTGCTCTTATAAACTCAATAAAAGTTTTCAACAGTATCTGATTCTTACTGACCCTTCAAAATTCACAACAAATACTTTTATTGAATGTCTTTATTCTTCATGGCAATACAGTTATTACACAGGTTCAATAACAATTTGTTCTCCTTTTTTAATCAGCATGATTGTGCAAAACAAGGCCATATTTGAAAATGATTCCTTTTTATTGATTGATTGATTTTCTGTTTCTAGTATCTACGACCCCTCCCCCCAAAGGGGCCAGCTACATGGCTTGTAAGGTCCCAGCCTTACAAGGAGCAAAGGTCACCTATCAGCAGGCTAGGAACCTTAACGAATCTGGGAAACCTCAAGATAAAGATAAATTCACTCAAATTGGTATGTACTCAAGGTGAAATATGGTAGAGAGAATTTCTAAGGTTTGGATCACAACTCAAGACAGAGGAACAAATGACACAGGCTTTAAAAAGTACAACTGAGATTCTTGGCTCGGCACCTATAGCTCAGCAGCTAGGGCACCAGTTACATACACCAGAGGTGGCAGATTCAAATCCAGCCCAGGCCTGCTAAACAACACTGACGATTACAACAACAAAATAGCCAAGTGTTGTGGCGGCCGCCTGTAGTCCCAGCTACTTGGGAGGCTGAGGCAAGAGAATCCCTTAAGCCCAAGAGTTTGAGGTTGCTGTGAGCTGTGACACCACAGCACTCTACCGAGGGCAACATAGTGAGACTCTGTTTCAAAAAAAAAAAGTACAACTGAGATTCTTAAACATTTTCAAGCTAACATTAATACTCCAGCTTAAAAGTTGCCTTTAGTGTATGCCTTTAGATTTGTAAGTCAAACCCAGAGGAGGCTTACACTGGTTGACTAGTACTTGCTACAACTGTATAGATAGCCAAACCAAATAGAATGAAATCAGTCTTTTCTGTCAACATGATCACTAGGCAAGGAAGATAAATGTTAAGAAAAATGATCCAATACTTGGAAAAGGGTAAATAAGATTGTCTATACCCTTAAGAGGTTATCTGACCTATGGTAGGCAGCCTTGACTTACTTTCTACACACTGTACTACTTTACACTTTATAGGGGTAGAGGTTAAATTACAAAACACTGATAGCAATACAAATGATTCTTGTCCATACCAATGCAAAGGAATTTTGTCCAGTAAAGAATATAAATCTCGGGCAACGCCTGTGGCTCAAGGAGTAGGGCGCTGGCCCTATATACCGGGGGTGGTGGGTTCAAGCATGGCCCCAGCCAAAACTGCAGGGAAAAAAATATATGTATACATATATATAAATCTCTATAATTCGGTGACACCCATAGCTCAGTGTGTAAGGGCATCGACCACATAACACTGAGGCTGGTGGGTTCAAACCCAGCCTGGGACAGCTGAACAACAATGACAACTGCAACAAAAAAAATAGCCGGGCATTGAGGCGGACACCTGTAGTCCCAGCTACTAGAGAGGCTGAGGCAAGGGAATCTCTCTCTCTCTCTTTTTTTTTTTTTTAGAGACAGAGTCTTACTTTGTCACCCTCGGTAGAATGCCATGACATCACAGCTCACAGCAATCTCCACCTCTTGGGCTTAGGTGATTCTCTTGCCTCAGCCTTCTGAGTAGCTGGGACTATAGGTGCCCGCCACAAGGCCCAGCTATTTTTTTTGTTGCAGTTTAGCCCGGGCCAGGTTTGAACCTACCACCCTTGGTATATGGGGCCAGCGCCCTACTCACGGAGCCACAGGCGCCACCCAAATTATTATTATTATTTTATTATTATTTTTTTTTGCAGCTTTTTTGCCAGGGCCGAGTTTGAACCCACCACCTCCAGTATATGGGGCCGGCGCCCTACTCCTTGAGCCACAGGCACCGCCCTGGCAAGAGACTCTCTTAAGTCCAAGACTTTGAGGTTACTGTGAGCTGTGATGCCAGGACACTCTGAGGGTGACAAAGTGAGACTCTGTCTCAAAAAATAATAATAATAATAACTGTCTTAAAATGACATAAAAATCATTCTATTTCTTATAAATTAATTTGTATATTTATATCTGAATAAATAAACTTAATATTGCATGTATTTTTAACAGAATTTTTTTTTTTTTTTTTGAGACAGAGCCTCAAGCTGTCACCCTGGATAGAGTGCCGTCGCATCACAGCTCACAACAACCTCCAATTCCTGGGCTCAAGCGAGTCTCCTGCCTCCACCTCCCAAGTAGCTGGGACTACAGACGCCCGCCACAACGCCCGGCCATTTTTTGGTTGCAGCCGTCATTGTTGTTTGGCAGGCCCGGGCTGGATTCGAACCCGCCAGCTCAAGTGTACACGGCTGGCGGCTTAGCCACTTGAGCCACAGGCGCCGAGCCTTTAACAGATATTTAAAACAAATAAGTGTTCAGACTTATCTTTCCTCTATTTTTCTGGGAGCTTGTCAAACGCATTAAGTACTCAAAGCAGGAGGGTAAAGAACAAGAAGTTGAAAACTACATGTCAAATTTATGTGGCCTAGCTACATGCATATAATCAAGAGTTGACAGTATATTTTATGTTCAAACTAGGAAAACAATGAAATTAAAATCTTACCTGTCTGTAGTATTTTTCATATACAGGATTCCCACTTGATAACTAAAATAAATAAATAAATAAATAAATAAATAAATAAATAGAAATTACATGCTATTCAATAACTTACATTAACATAGTTGGCATTCATTCATCAGATATTTGACAAATAAAGATGAATAAGGTAAGATAATCTCGATTTCAAGAAGTCTGGTTTTGTTTCTTCTTGGGAAGGGGCTGAGATAGAGAAATAAAAGACAGGCACACGTGTTACTAATAACCAAGTAGTCAAGAAATATAAGAATCTTAAATTTATTTTTGACATCATACCTCTATTCCTTATCCAAAATTTTATCCCAAAACCTATCATATAACAAATTTATGGTTAAATGCTTTTGTTAAAGCCCGTTGAAAGCTCCAAAGCCTCAAGAACTCATCCTCTACCCAAGTACCCAATATACCTATGAATAGTTCAAAAATCACTTTTATAAAATAATCAGATGAGTATACAAATTGATATACAAAAACATGATAGTGTTATCATTAGATAAAAATTGCATACAGCGGTGGCGCTTGTGGCTCAGTGGGTAGGGTGCCGGCCCCATATACCAAGGGTGCCAAGTTTGGCCCGGCCCTGGCCAAACTGCAACAAAAAAATAGCTGGGCGTTGTGGCGGGCGCCTGTAGTCCCAGCTACTGGGAGGCTGAGGCAAGAGAATTGCCTAAGCCCAGGAGTTGGAGGTTGCTGTGAGCTGTGTGACACCACGGCACTCTACCGAGGGATATGAAGTGAGACTCTGCCTCTACCAAAAAAAAAAAAAAATTGCATACAGGAAGGCAGTGCCATTAAATTCACAAACAATGCCATTGGGCCAGGCACAAGTGGCTCATGCCTGTAATCCTAGCATTCTGGGAGGCCAAGGCAGGTGGACTGCCCGAGCTCAGGAGTTCAAGACCAGCCTGAGACAGAGCGAGACCTCCTCTCTAAAAAATAGCTGGGCATTGTGGCAGGTGTCTATAGTCCCAGGTACTTGGGAGGCTGAGGCAAGATAATCACTTAAGTCTAAGAGTTTGAGGTTGCTGTGAGCTATGACACCATAGCACTCTACTGAGGGAAACAAAGTAAGACTCTGCCTCAAATAAAAACAAAAAGCAAAAAAACAAGAGTTTCTTGGTCAGTTGACAAACTTAATATATCTGAAAGGTAGCTAGGAATACTGATGTTTGAAGACTCGGGTCTGCCTGCATTTGAATGTGTGGAAGTGTTCTGGAATCAGGACTGGGGATGACAAAGCAGGAACCTGAGGTATGAAGATGGGGAGAGGGTGATTCTACATAAAAATAACAGCATGCATGAAGACATGCAATCAAAAGAAAGCGCAACCGTGTGGCAGGGCGCAGAGGCTCACACCTATAATACTAGCACTCTGGGAGGCTGCAGTGGAGCTTAGGAGTTTGAGGCTAGCCTGAGCAAGAGTGAGACCTTGTCTCTACTAAAAACAGAAAAATTACTCAAGTATTGTGATGGGTGCCTGCAGTCCCAGCTACTGGTGAGGCTGAGACAAGAGAATCGCTTGAATCCCCCAAGAGTTTGAGGGTGCTGTGAGCTAGGCTGATGCCACAGCACTCTAATCTCGACAAGAGTGAGACTTTGTCTCAAAAAAATAAAAAATAAAAAGGGGCGGCGCGTGTGGCTCAAAGGAGTAGGACACTGGCCCCATATGCTGGAGGTAGTGGGTTCAAACCCAGCCCCGGCCAAAAAAAAACGCAAAAAAAAAAAAAAAAAAAAAAAAAAAAAGAAAGAAAGAAAAGGAAAGGAAAGGAAAGCTCAGTTATGTTTGAAAAGGACAGCTAGGCTTGGTGCCTGTCGCTCAGCAGCTAAGGCACCAGCCACATACACCAGAGCTGGTTGGAACCTAGCCTGGGCCTGCCCAACAATAATGACAATCACAACAAAAAATATCCAGGTATTGTGGCAGGCCCCTGTAGTCCCAGCTACTTGGGAGGCTGAGGCAAGAGAATCACTCAAGCCCAAGAGTTTGAGGTTGCTGTGAGCTGTGACACCACAGCACTCTACCAAGGGCAACACAGTGAGAATGTCTCAAAAAGAAACATTTGAGGTTGCCGTGAGCTATGACACTATAGCACTCTACTGAGGGAAACTTCAGCTAGGAGTTCTCAATGGTAAGAGAGATGAAAATAAGATTATTAATAAGTTTTATAGAAGATAATTTACAAAGTACATCATTATTTTTTTTACTTCTAGAGCAGAAGCGAAGAAAATGAGGATGGAGGATCAGCGCCTATAGCACAATGGTTACGGCGCCATCCACATACACCAAGGCTAGTGGGTTCGAACCCAGGCCGGGCCAGCTAAAGCAACAATGACAACTGCAACAACAACAAAAATAGCCAGGCCTTGTGTCAGGCGCCTGTAGCCCAGCTAGTTGGGAGTCAGAGGCAAGAGAATTGCTTAAGCCCAAGAGTTTGAGGTTGCTGTGAGCTGTGACGCCACAGCACTACCCAGGGTGACACTGATGGACTGTCTCAAAAAAAAAACAAAAAAAAAGTATATCTTATATATATGCATAAATACATACATAGCCGTGTATAGCTCCCCTTATCTGCAGTTTTGCTTTATAAGGTTTTAGTTACCCATGGTCCATCATGATGCAAAATTACTAAACAGAAAATTCAAGAAATAATTCATAAATTTTAGGCTCGGCGCCTGTGGCTCAACGGGCTAAGGCACCAGTCACGTACACCTGAGCTGGCGAGTTCAAATCCAGCCCGGGCCTGCCAAACAACAATGACGGCTGCAACCAAAAAATGGCCTGGTGTTGTGGCGGGCACCTGTAGTCCCAGCTACTTGGGAGGCAGAAGCAGGAGACTCGTTTGGGCCCAGGAATTGGAAGTTGCTGTGAGCTGTAATGCTACAGCACTCTATCCAGAGTGACAGCTTGAGGCTCTGTCTCAAAAAATAATAATAATAATAATAATGATAATTCATAAATTTTAAATTGTGCACAATTCTGAGTAGTGTGATAAAATCTTGTGCCATCCTGCCCAGGATGTGAACCATCCCTTTCTTTAGGGTATACACCCTGCATATGCATTCATTAGTCACTAAGTAGCTGTCTCAGTTATCAGATAGATAGATCACAAAAAGAAGAGCAGATACAGGTGGCGCTTATGGCTCAAAGGAGTAGGGTGCTGGCCCCATATGCCAGATGTGGTGGGTTCAAATCTAGCCCTGGCCAAAAAAAAAAGAGCAGATACAATATAATAAGATATTCTGAGAGAGAAAGATCATATCCATATAACTTTTTTTGTTTTTTGAGACAGTCTCCAAGTCTACTTTGTTGCCCCTCGTAGACTGCCATGGCATCACAGCTCACAGCAACCTCAAACTTTTAGGCTTAAGCGATTCTCTTGCCTCAGCCTCCCAAGAAGCTGGAACTACAGGCACCACCACAACACCCGGCTATTTTTAGAGATGAGGTCTTACTCTAGCTCAGGCTGGTCTCCCAGAGGTGCTAGGACTACATGCATGAGCTGTCGCACCTGGCCTCATGTAACTTTTATTAGTGTATATTGTTATAATTATCCTATTTCATTATTAGTGATTATTGTTAATTTCTTACTGTGCTTGGTTTATAAATTAAATTTTTTCATAGACACATATGGTTTTAGGCATCCACTGGGGACCTCAGACCATATCCTCTGAGGATAAGAGGGACTACTGTATATACAAGAGGGTACCAAAAACATTTTTTTCTTTTGAGACAGAGTCTCACTACGTAGGCCTCAGTAGAGTGCCATGGCATCACAGCTCATAGCAACCTGAAACTCTTGGGCTTACGTGATTCTCTTGCCTCAGCCTCCCAAGTAGCCGGGACTACAGGCGCCCGTCACAACACCTTCCTATTTTTTTGTTGTAGTTGTCATTGTTGCTTGGCAGGCCCAGGCTGGGTTCGAACCCACCAGCCTCAGTGTATGTGGCCAGTGCCCTAGCCGTTGAGCTACAGGCATTGAGCCTGAAGTGCATTTTTTTGAAAAATAAACTTCAGGGACAATCCTGAAGAATATAGCAGAGGGACGGTAGGTTACCAGTTCAAAGTGTCATACATGTTTGTTTCATCCACTTTTGAGTCCATGTTCTAAAATCTAAAATTTAGTTCTTTCTCTAAGGTGACAGTTCTGTCATGTAAGAGTCTATGCTATGAAAAAAAGATGACTTAGGTGAAATGTTTCTATTTGTCACAACTCCTGCATCAATTGCTTAGGACCACAACAGCTTCATGGAAGTCTGAGAAATGTTCATGCATGAGGTTACAGCCTTAGCTAACTTAAAAATGATACATATTAACCCTTAGTGATGCCTTTAAAAAATAAACAGGTTGAAAAATGGACTATAAAGAAAGCAAATACACCATGTGTCTATACAGCTAGGATCTCAAGACTTTCCAAACTATGAAATTTTGCAGTGAAGATATTTTTCTTTCTCAAAATCTAGATGACAATATTCCCTGTGCCAGATCTGACATGTTTTCTTCACTGTCTGTGACTCCTCACAGAAATAATCAAAATTAGACATGTCTTTATCTGAATCATCTTCCCAATCTTTCCAATTATTCAAGTCCATATTAAGCCAATTAAAATTTACCTTTCTCTTGTTCATCTCAGAATCTCTGCAGATTCTCCCTTCTGTAAACAATATAAAATTGATCTGTTCTTTTTGCTTGGAATTATTTGGATCAATATAGTAAAAAAGATCAATTTCATGTAAATGTTTAAAATTATCACTTCCTCCAAGTGAATGTAATTTGGATTTTTCAAAATTTAAATGAACATCTTTTCTGTCTTCAGCACAAAATACAGTGAAGACACAGGCCCTTAGATCCTACCACTTTGTAAAGCAGGCTGCATTGTGATGGGGCTGGGGGATAAGCAACCAGGTGGGCAGGCCTCTCTCCAGCTGTTGCTGGGGAGTTGACTCCTCTCCCCAGGCAACTCAGGCTTTTTCTCCCCTACTTTGCAGTAGTTGCAGCCTACTTTGTCCAAGCTTTTATTTATTTGTTTTAAAATGTTCAATTATTATGGGTACATAGTAGTTGTGTATGTTTACAGGGTACATGTGATATTTTGATATAGGCACAGAATATACATTAATCAAATCAAGATAATTGAGGGATCCATCACTTTACACATTTATCATTTATGTTAGGAACATTTCAATTCCACTCTTTCAGTTAAAGTATATTATAACTTTTTGCCAACTATAAGCACTTTGTTATGCTATCAAATATAGCTCATTCTATCTTTTTGCACCCTAACCATTCCCACTTTATTGCCCCCACCCCACTGCCCTTCCCAGTCTCTGATAACCATCATTCTACTCTGTCTCCCTGAGATCAACTATTTTAATATTTAGCTTCCACATATGAGTCAGGAGGACTCTGTGCTTGGCTTATTTCACTTAACATAATTTTCTCCAATTCCATACATGTTGAAAACAACAAGATTTCATTCTTTTTGTGGCTATGTAATATTACATTGTATATATGGACAATTTCTTTGTCCATTCATCATCAATGGACATGTAGGTTGATTCCAAATATTGGCTATTGTGGATACTGCTGCAGTAAACAAAGGAGTATAGGTATTTCATTGATATGCTGATTTCCTTTCTTTTGGAAATATACCTAGCAGTGGGGTTGGTTGGTAACATGGGAGTTCTATTTTCAGTTTTTTTGAGGAACCTCTGTACTCTTCTCCACGATAGTCACACTAATTTACATTCCCACCAACAGTGTATTAGAGTCTCCTTTCTCCACATCCTTGTCAGCATTTAATGCCTTTTTTTTTTTTTTTTTTTTTGAGACAGAGCCTCAAGCTGTCACCCTGGAGAGAGTGCCGTGGCATCACAGCTCACAGCAACCTCCAATTCCTGGGCTCAAGCGAGTCTCCTGCCTCCGCCTCCCAAGTAGCTGGGACTA